>JAOPHQ010004344.1:0-67500 GCA_030340625.1 Merluccius polli
AAATCTTTGCCAAGAGACATGATGACACATTCATCATTTTATCTATCCTTATGTGAGCAGCCATTGGCTCAAACTCAGTAGGCCTAAAGAAAGTTAAGACATAAGTTGTAAATATAATCCGGCAGATGATGGTTACTTTACTGGGAAACGGACTGAATTGATTGACATTTCAATGATGCGCCTCCAGAGCGACTGGAGCAGCTGAGCGCCGCCGTGCGCAGCTGAGTTCAATGCTTCAGCGGGAGCACGAGCTCGTTCATACATCCATGGTTATTATTCACTATCTAATTAAAACAGTTCATACATCCATGGTTATTATTCACTATCTAATTAAAACAGTTCATACATCCATGGTTATTATTCACTATCTAATTAAAACAGGTACTTGAATGAAGAGACCAACTGATCACGAACGGCAGCACACCTGACATGATCGCAGTCACTGACATTACTGAAGAGCGCTGTTGAGAATTGTGAACCAGATTAAATGAAATCATTAAATTAACGATTCGATGTTTTTGGAAACTACACATTGTTTGACGTTGGTTAATTAGGCCTATTCAAAGCATGGTCTAACTGTTATATGCATATTCTATCAATAGTGCATGGCGTGCTTCCACGGTTTATATAGGCTATCGGCAGAAATGCTTTTTTCTGAGAGAAAAAATAGCGTTTACTATTTCTGGTGCCGACTACCAAGCACAGCAACGACTAGTCGTTTAGTTGACTAGTCGCGCACATCACTAGTAGTTATATTGTTCACCTTTTTGTTTTGTCATTGTGTTACCACTGTTCAGAGGCATTCCCAATAAAAATGGGCGCCATCACTTGCAGTGTGTGGTATTCATGAAAAATAGGCTGGAACTGGCCTTTTTAATGTAATTTCCCTTCGACGTCGGATGAAACAATTCCTGTGTTCTGCCCACTCTTATCCAATGCCACCAGCCCACACAGGAGGTCAGTGTGTTTGTGTAAAACTGGATTTCCCCTGAAACATATCATAAACAACCATTATGTAATCAGGTATTCTACACCTTTCCTGTGCCATTCTAGCTTGATGGAAATAAGGTCGGAGAGATGATGGATGTTTTCACAAATTCGGTTCATCCAGTATGCCAGTATCTAAGAATACGATACCAAGACAAAAATATATATATTTCCATAATCAGTTGAATTGTTCCATTGGGTACAAATAATTAAACATCTCTCAAACTGGTTAAAAAAGAATCATGTTATAGAAATATCCAATAACTGCACAAGAGTATTCTTCCCGTCTACCTTCCCTTTTAAGAGTTAGCTGTGACCCTAACCGTCTGCCTTCCCTTTAAGAGTTAGCTGTGACACTAATTGGATATTAGACACTGAATTGATGCTAATATCATGTTTTCACAGTCAACGAAAACATGCTGTCAAGTGCCTTGTTTAGCGCTATGTGAAAAATATGGCTAACAACTCTTCTGGTTCTTCTAGAATCCCGAGGGATGCTCTGGCATTATAGCCTGGCAAGCCAGACCCACATCAGAAAGATGTAAGGTCTGGCACTGCTCCATTGGCAGTGTGGGCGGGATAAACAGTTGTCTTTCAAGTTCCCTCTGCACGCAATAGGATAGCGCTACAACCAATCAGAGCAACGAAGAAGGTGACGTAGTCAAAGCGACGGAAATTAGTCCATGGGGAAGTGTTCCGTATGGTGGATTGTGGAAGAATAGTGAAATAAAATGTTACCTTCAAATCTTGAAGAGTCGCGGCCAAAGCCGAGTCGAAAGACAGCCGTTCGCCAGCAGCAGCAGCCATTGTTTCCCTCTAACACGGAACCGTCGCAACTCTGTCGTCATGGTAGCCCGGCTTCCGACTCCGCCCCTCACGCTGTGATTGGTCTGACAGATTTTCTGTTTCCAGCACAGAAAAACGACGGAGAAGTGCTAGACCCCCCTGGCTGCAAATTAAATGTGCTGCCGCTAGGGGCGTTTAGATTTCTAGGCTACTGGCGTTATCATTATAGAGCACCAACTCAATCATCATAGAGCACCAACTCAATCATCATAGAGCACCAACTCAATCATCATAGAGCACCAACTCAATCATCATAGAGCACCAACTCAATCATCATAGAGCACCAACTCAATCATCATAGAGCACCAACTCAAACATTACAGAGCACCAACTCAATCATCATAGAGCACCAACTCAATCATCATAGAGCACCAACTCAATCATCATAGAGCACCAACTCAATCATCATAGAGCACCAACTCAATCATCATAGAGCACCAACTCAAACATTACAGAGCACCAACTCAATCATTATAGAGCGCCAACCCAACCATAATAAATGAAAACAAAGCAGGTTACCATTTGATGCATAGGTTAGTAAGTGATGACTAGCATATAGCTTTAACGTTTTTAGCTTAACATCAGTTTATTTTTCTTAATGAATGTACTGTGCCTTTTTGATGGGATTTGCTATTATTATTCCCCACAGAAGCATTTACATGCACAATGTTGCTGAGCCCCAGATCAGACATTGCATGCTTAGTTATCCACTTGCTAACTTCAGCACCTGTTGTTTGAGTCACAAACGACCCCCCCCCCCCCCCCCCCCCCCCCCTTTTTCTCCATACTGTTAAAACCGAAGGCCTTCAGCTCAGCGCCTCATTAGCCCCCGTTCGTGTTCACCGTCATTAATTTGCCATATTCTCTTGCTTGTAAGTGTAAGCCTCTTTGCACTGTGCTGTAGGCGCAGACGGTTCATAGGAGTTGGACAAAATGATTTGACCTTGGCCTTGACTGATTCATCGGGAACATAGGCCAAGACATTCAACCGTTTTAATGTTCTAATGAGCTGACTTATCAAAGGACAAAAAAAAAAAAATCCTGGAAGAGCAATTAAATCACACACCAAAGGTTGGCACCACCACCACACAGCTGCACACCCTTCTTTCACAAGCAATACCAAAGGAAAATTATATTTATAGTCCTCCTGTATGACATGTCCCTTACTGGATGACATGTCCCTGAGTGTATGACATGTCCCTGAGTATATGACATCTCCCTGAGTATATGGCATGTCCTTAGTGGTCAAGTCATGCCTGTTGGCTCAATGAAGACGTTGAATTGTGTTCTTGAAAACGTTGTCTGTCGGGGAACAAGGAAGTCTTATGGCGCGTTGGGCGGGTGGCCAGCCCCTCAACAGTCCGGGATTGTATTTTGTTTTTAAATGTGCCATTCATCTATCTCACCCATGTTCCACGGGCCTCTGTGTGCACAATTCAGAGGCACCAGTTCGATACTTGAATATGAATTAGGTTCGACGCCTGAAAACCAGCTGCCTATATATCTGATTTCCGTGTTGCCAATAAGACGGTGACATCATTAGTGTTAATGCTTTGTCTCTTAAAAAAGTAAAATGCCCTATGAAAACACAGGTATTTAGTAAATGTTTTAAAGCATGTGAGTTACCATAGCTACAATGCTTGCTTTTAGGAGTCATCTATTTATGTCCTACATGCTTTGGGTCTATCAATGACAGCCCTGTTGTGTTTTAATAGTAGTTGTGAATATGATGCCTGCTCAGTCATTAGTAAAAGGCTTATGCAGGGCTCCAGTAGTTCACGTCAATCAGCAACAATATGCATTCCTAGCATGTAATCTCGGCTTGATCAAAACATTTAAATGTGTTCCCTAAGCGAACACTGAGGGCAATCAAATCTAGCAGTGTGGTGCTGCGTGATACTTTCCAAAGATAACGATGTAGCCTTTTGTTTATCATGTCCAGTGTATATATATTTTTTTTTTTATTCATGCGATATTCTAATAATGTCTTGTACTGATGTACAGTACTCAAGACTACAACCTTGTAATTCCATAGTACATTAGTTTCACTGACCCTAATCCACGGTGGTGCCAGCACGTTGTGTGGGGTTGGAGAACTGGCGAAGACTCGTACAACACAATAGGTTGCCTTTTGAAATGCTGAAATATGCAATTAAAGCGCAGAGCAAGGATCATTTATGTTGTTCCAGCGCCCACCTCAACTTTTCACTTCAGGCATTAATGCCAGTGTAGTCAGCAAGCAGTTTAGCAGACGATGCTTAGCTTCCTCTCTGTCCTTTTATTAACTATGAAACTTGATGGTGGGCGTTTGCTGTTTGTTTATCTTTTATTTCTGCTGCATCTTTGTAATGTTGCACAGAAACACTCCCAGAGAGATCGAAGTTGTTATTGTGTATAAAATCTAACTATTTGAATGCAGAGATCCATTGACTTCAACAATTACGTAACAATTTCTGTAGCGTTTCAAAGAAGGAAAGCCACACCACCAACGACTATTCTTTTTGATCCTCGCTGCCGATGTTGTGACGTAAACAAACCAGGTAGCATGTGGATCATTTGACCGAAGGAGTACAGCTGAGTGTTCTGGCTCAGTTCTGAACTACATATCGCCATTCATTCACTGTTGACTGAATGAATGGAATTGGAGCTCTTTACTTCCAGTATTACACCAGCTGCATTTCATTTAGTCTGGTACTGTGGAGGCCAAACCCAGAGAGACCAGAGGTCAGCAACAGTAAACCCAGAAAGCCCAGAGAGATACCAGAGGTCAGCAACAGTAAACCCAGAAAGCCCAGAGAGATATCAGAGGTCAGCAACAGTAAACCCAGAGAGATCAGCAACAGTAAACCCAGAGAGACCAGAGGGAGACCAGAGGTCAGCAATAGTAAACCCAGCGAGACCAGAGAGAGACCGGAGGTCAGCAACAGTAAACCCAGAGAGACCGGAGGTCAGCAACAGTAAACCCAGAGAGACCAGAGGTCAGCAACAGTAAACCCAGAGAGACCGGAGGTCAGCAACAGTAAACCCAGAGAGACCGGAGGTCAGCAACAGTAAACCCAGAGAGACCGGAGGTCAGCAACAGTAAACCCAGAGAGACCGGAGGTCAGCAACGGTAAACCCAGAGAGACCGGAGGTCAGCAACGGTAAACCCAGAGGGACCAGAGATCAGCAACAGTTAAGCCAGAGAGACCAGAGATCAGCAACAGTTAAGCCAGAGAGACCAGAGATCAGCAACAGCCAAGCCTCTAAAGGAAATGGGATTCCCTGCAGGGAGGCGGAAAAGAGACATGTGGTGTTTGATGTGTTTCGCTGTATAGTCGACACATTATAATAATAATAATCAGTCCAGGTTATAATTATCCCACCCCCAAACCGACAGTTCTCAGCCAATGGGCTTCCTGACTAAATTCAACCCCATGTAGGTTGTGAGATTGAATTTGTCACCAAAGAGAAGTGCATTTACGTTTTGCCGTAGTTCTTTAACCACAACTATGTGTGTGTCCCCGGCTAATGAGTAGTACTTAGTTATACTACACTGGGGACGTTCTAACACCTTCTGTCTACACACTGGTGTCGTCTGAAGGGCTCCGTGGCAGACGTGGGTGTGGTATGTTCCATCCCTTGAAGCTTATTGATGATGATGATGATGATGATGATGATGGAGCCGGGGCGTTAACTGTTATTTGGAGTGTGTTCGCTGGTCTTCTGGCCTCCACCCACACCACATTCCACATCCTTGGCCCGGAGAGGCAGACGAGTCAGGTCAGAAGTGGAGGTCAAACCTCTGAAGATAGAACTGCACAATGTCAGCCTTGTGTCCACTCCCCCACCTTCACCCCCACTCCCCCAGTTTCACCCACGCACCCCCCCACCACCACCACCACCTTCACCCACACTCCCCCACCTTTACCCACACTCCCCCACCTTCACCCAACCCAAGAAGAAAAAGCCAAGCCTTGAACCTTAAGGAGGTGTCCTCCTGTGTAGCAGTTTAGAAGCAAAAAAAAAGAAAAAGCAACCAAAAAGTTGAGATGTTGACATATGCTGACAAATTAATTGGTCTGAATTTGTCTTGCTCTGCTAACTGTCTCATGTTATGGCTAATTAACATGTCAATGTGACAACAGGCATCTGCTGTTTGTGTGTGGTTTTAGCTAGCTTATTGATATGTAGCAGGGTGCTGTTTGAGCTAGCTTGTTGCATATGTAGCGGGGTGCTGTTTGAGCTAGCTTGTTGCATATGTAGCGGGATGTAACGGTCTAAAAAAAAACACAGTGGCCTGTAAGTAAGATGCAAGAAACCAGTCCAGGACTGCTGTAGCGGTGGCAGCTAGGGCATGAGTCGGCAGTCTTTCCTCCAAAATGATGAATGGCAAGGCCAACTTTGTCCTGGTGGAGATTGGTGAGCAACATAGTCCTATTCATCACCGAGTTATGTTTGTTGCTGGTAGGTGGCAGCTGGAGCGTAGGAATTAGCAGCTGCGTCTGCCAGCAGATGGGAAAAGGGTGGCGGCCGGTAGGTCATAATAGTCGTACAGACATTTGAAGCTGTGCCAACCAATGGTGGACGCTTGCTGTGACCGTGAGCTCACCTGTATGGAGAGTGCACCTGTAGGCCTGCAGGTAGCAGCCCATCTGGTCATGGGTCTTATTCACTTCCAAGACGCTGTTATTAACATGTAATACCGTAAAACTTCCAATAGACGCAGGGTCCCTAATAGACGCAGGTCCCCATTAAAAGCCGGGTGTGGCGACACGTTTTGACAAATAAACGCAGTCTCCAATAGAGGCCGGGTCTGGATTTTATCTAAATTATTTCTTGAACGACTTAAGCCGTTTAGATCACCTACACAAAGATACGGTAACCGTTTAAACGTCTGTCAATATGGACATACTGCACATCGTTAGATCAGTTAGATTCTCCACAGTTCAATCATTCAGTTCATTTAACACAAACTATGAACACCAGCGCATAATTCATTCAGACTTACCGGTAGCATGGTAAACAAAAGAGACGGAAAAAAGGGCTGACTTCCAACTTTTGAAGCGATCATAAAGTCCGTACGGTGTGTGTCCGTTCCTGCATTGTTTATATTCCTTAAGTCCGTAAGGGTCCACCGGTCAAAAGAATCAATGGGTTTCATTAAATTAATCCGAGTTGTGAATAATATCATGTGAAGTCCGTTGCTCACTGTCTGTGTACTGTCTGTATGCTGGCTGTCGTAAATCTTCCGCTGCCGTAAAATGACGTTCACGTTCGAGCGTCATGGCGGCAACACCGATAAACACACCCCGGACCTACGACCGGGGGGGGGGGGGGGGGTGCGCGCACAATAGTAACACACCGCGGACCTACGGCCGACGGGGGGGGCGCGCGCAATAGTAACACACCGCGGACCTACGGCCGACGGGGGGGGGGGCGCGCGCAATAGTAACACACCGCGGACCTACGGCCAGCGGGGGTGCGCGCGCGCGATCGTAACACACCACGGACCTATGACCGGCGGGCGGACCTATGACCGGCGGGGGTGTCTCAAAAAGGAGGACAAATACGCGTCCGGCTTGATGCTGCGCCAGACGCCGGACAGGGCTATATGGATGAGACGGCGGTTTGATATGGTCTGGTTTGAATTTTGATAATTAAATGCCTGTCCCTAATAGACGCAGGTCCCCAATAAAGGCAGGGTGCTTTCAGTGATTTAAGCAAATAAACGCCCGGGCTATTATTAGAAGTTTTACGCTAATATAGTGATGCATCAATAATAAAGCAACATAATTAACTACATGCATCCAGTAGTACAGCGAGCTAGCAGGCTGGGCAGACAGCATGGCAGGTCAGCCAGTCCCCGGGACATGAAGCCTGTGTACTGCAGGGGGCCACCGTTCATCTGGGCCGGCAGCCAGCGTGGGCCCCCAGGGACACGACTCCTAGCAGGGGGTGCGGAGCCTAGGCTACGGGGGGAAACCCAAGCACTGGAACCGAAGCCGAATGTCACTCACAAACGGTAATGAGACGAGATGGAGTGAAGGTGGGAGGGGGGGGGCATGTAGGAGCACCTGACTCACCCTGTCTCTTTGTGAAGAAGTGAATGACAGACCTGACTCGGGCCAGTGGCTTGGTGATGGTGAGGTTTTTTATTGGTTGTTTTTTTCAGCTATGCAGTTTAAATTTACAAATTTACAATGTGTAAAATGTAGTGGCATCTAGTGGTGAGGTTGCAGATTACAGCCAACTGAATACCCCCCCTCACCTCTCCCTTTCCAATGACGTAGGAGAAGCTCGGTGGCCTGTACTGGCCTGTAAGGTGCCAAATCGCAACGATTACTCATGTACTCGTTTTGTTTAAGTCTGCGGTAGTTTCACCAATGTACACACATGGAAAGTCACCTATACAGTGTGTGTGTTACATTCACACTGGAGCTCCAATGGCCACACAGTTTTTACCTGCTTTTTCCTGTTGTAGACTTGGCGGGTTACACTTCTAAACAGCCATTATGTTATATCCATTCAGTACATTTTGTAACATGAGACGTATCGGTTTAATTATGCAATCACTCATAGCTGTGATCGCGTCTTTAGTTCCCTGCGTCAGATCACTGTAATTCGGAGCGTGAATATCTGTTGAATATCCAATATCTTTCTAACAAAAAAAAAAAAAACTTTCAGACACCAGAAACTGCTATAGAGAGGTGCGATTATTATAATACACCACCACAGTAGTGCTATGCTGCTATAAATGTCACATTCAGCTTAGAAGATGGATACACTACAATGTACTGTTGGAGAGCTAGCGGGTTACACTTCTAAACAGCCATTTTAATGTTATATCCATTCAGTACATTTTTGTAACATGAGACGCATACGGTTTAATTGCACTTTAATTAGGCTATTGTTTAGGGCAGGGTACTTTGCCTATTGTGTAGAAATATTGACCAAACGATGGCTCTATATAGAGGAGTTCTGCTGCCCAACCGCCTCCTGGGCAGGTAGACACCGCTAGACACATGGGACTCATACCGGTGATCGCGTCCTTAGTTCACATCGCTAATTCAGCATGAATATCTGTTGCATATCCAATATATTTAACTTAAAAATACACCTTAATACATTATCTTAATACACCACCACAGTAGCGCTATGCTGCCATAAATGTCATTTTCAGTTTTGATGTCGGGACGTCCCTGGCGGGCGGACATTATTGTAAAACATATTGAACGTGGGGTAACATCGCCCCCCCCCCCCCCACTAAACATTAGCTAACAAACCTATTTTAGTCTCAACAACAATATGCAACAGCGAAGGCTTCATTTTACACCAATTAAAACATACTTATGAATATTATATTCAATTTATGCCAAAAGATGACACTTAATTCTACACATTGTACCTTTAAGTTGTATTTACTCTACCTAGTTGTCTTATACATGCTAATGCCCAGTGTTCAGAAGATGGAAAATAAGTGATTGTAAAGGGGAAAGTCTCACCTCAGAGAGCATTGTGCCGCGAATCAAAATAACTTTGTCTCACTGTAGTAACCAAACAAGTTTTAGTCTACCAACACTAAAACTACCAACACAACTGATTAGCATCACCAATGCAGATTGATTAGGGCAATAGAAATGTATGTATTTAATCACTTATTTTGTAGTTAATGGGACCTTATTCCAAAGTCCCTTTCTCGATTCCAGACTCAACCCACGTTGCTCATGCCAGCCCAAGAGTCCCTCAGCAGTCAGTTTTCATTTTCATTTTGAGTTCTCGCTGTGGTGAAGTGAGGAATATAGCTACCCGTTCGTCCACTATGTGACAAACGCCACCATTTTCCTCAGCCCATTGACCACAGCCCTCCTCCCTGAGGGGGCTCAAGGTGCTGTCAGCCATGACCGCAAGACGAGCCCTGAACCACTTCTACAGCGTGGCAGAAGACGTGAAGCACAGCCCAAACATGCTATGCTGCTGATCTTTTATACAAAAAATGTATCCGGCTGCACACTATTTTAATAATGATAGTTTTATTTGTATAGCAGCTTTTAAAAAAATATGTTTTAGAAAGCAACATGCACAATAAAACAATTACTTAAAATACACGATGGGAGGGATCCCTAACAAGAGGTCTGAGAATAAACTATTAACTATAGTAAACCAACAGTCTCATTTTAGGGCTGCAACGATTAATCGATGAGTCGATCGACAGAACATTTATCAAATAACTAATCGATTAATCGTTTAGGTCATTTATCAGTACAGATACCAAACATTTGCTGCTTGATGCTTCGGAAATTCAAATGTTTGGTTCATGGATCATTATAAAATGAATACTTTAGTTTCTCTTGGCTGCTTGTCAGATAAAGCAAGCAATTGTAAGACATCACTTTGGACTCTGGTGGCTTGTGATGGCATTTGCTATTATTGATGACATTCTCTAGACTAAATGATGAATCAATGAATCGAAAAAATGTTTGTTAGACGAATCGACTATGGAGATAATCGTTAGTTTCAGCCTTAGACTCCTTTGTTAGTGGGCTGAATCCTGCAGTTTCTGACGTCTCTTTAATTCAGGCCCAGGTGTTCTCTAACAGAAAACACTGAAACATTGTGCTTTGTATACTTTTCAAGCATAGCGAGAAGACATGAAAAACGTGTGGGTTAGAGTAGAGTATGGCTTGATGCTGTTCCTTAATTTAGCTCCAGAGGAAGTTCTGTATATGTTGTAATACTTTGTTGTAATACCGCAGCCTCTTTCAGGCCTAATATTTGGTCTGTGTAAAACTACTCGATCTTTTGGTTAGAGGAAAAACCCACCAACTATTTGCATTTCTGAATATATATATATATATCGCGGCTCGACTGGTTCTAAATGGTAGAGGATTTTCAACTGGCTCTGTATCATTACAATGTAGGTAGTATGCAAATGAACAATGTTTACCGTATCATGTTGTCTGCACCCAGGCCTCCAATACTGAACTCATCCAGTGGACAAAAGTAGCGGGGAGATATGTTCATTTGCATGTACTACCCACATTGTAATGAAGTTCCCCCTTTGATGACAATTCTGATCAAATGATTGTTTGGCTGTGTTAATAAATGTGTCTCCTCCCACAGGGCGTACTCCCTGGTGGACTCCAGCCAGGTGTCCACCTTCCTCATCTCCATCCTCCTTATTGTCTATGGCAGCTTCAGGTGGGTGTCCACGTCTCACACAAGAATAACAGCGCTGAAAGACAGCCCAAGACTTGTCACTAACGCTAGTAGCCTGCTTTTCATTCGAGTTGTTTTGTTAAGGGCATGAGAGGCAGCAGATGGTAATGCTAAATGCTAGTCTACCAGGGCTGCATAAGATCATTAGTTTTGGTCTCGGCTTGAAGACCCCTGCCTTAAGTATAGGCCCTTTGTTGTGGAAACACCAGGAAGCAGTTATTAAGCTATTTTGTAAACTACCCGCTGTTTTTATTAAAGTTTGCCAAAACATTTCCATCGGGCTTCGCCTCAGCAAGAAAAAGAAAAAAAAATGTATTGCTTGGGGAAACTGACTACCTCATTTGTTAGTAATAAACAGGCAGTTGAAAACAAATTATCTTTCTGTTCTGGTAATGTAGAATTATATGAGCAGACAATGTGTTTAATCAGCCTGTCTTAATATGATATTGAAATATTCCACTTTTTACTGTGTGCGTGTGCGCGTGTAGGTCATTAAACATGGACTGTGAGAACCAGGAGAAGGATAAAGATGGAAACCCCACTGCACCAGGAGCCTTCAACAATGGCAACACAAACAACAGTGAGTTATATGAACAGGCATGAGACGCTATATATATATATAGCTATATTACTATATGTATGTAGTGATATAGGTATGTATATCGATATATACCTATATTACTATATATATATATACCGTATAGTAATATAGGTATATATATATATCACTATATACCTATATTACTATATATATTAATATAGGTATATATATCATTATATAGCTATATTACTATATGTACACTCACCGGCCACTTTATTAGGTACACCTTGCTAGTACCGGGTTGGACCCCCTTTTGCCTTCAGAACTGCCTTAATCCTTCGTGGCACAGATTCAACAAGGTACTGGAAACATTCCTCAGAGAGTTTGGTCCATATTGACATGATAGCATCACGCAGTTGCTGCAGATTTGTCGGCTGCACATCCATGATGCGAATCTCCCGTTCCACCACATCCCAAAGGTGCTCTATTGGATTGAGATCTGGTGACTGTGGAGGCCATTTGAGTACAGTGAACTCATTGTCATGTTCAAGAAACCAGTCTGAGATGATTCGCGCTTTATGACATGGCGCGTTATCCTGCTGGAAGTAGCCATCAGAAGATGGGTACACTGTGGTCATAAAGGGATGGACATGGTCAGCAACAATACTCAGGTAGTCTGTGGCAGCAGATCGTCCTGACCATGTCTACATGCCTAAATGCATTGAGTTGCTGCCATGTGATTGGCTGATTAGAAATTTGCGTTAACGAGCAGTTGGACAGGTGTACCTAATAAAGTGGCCGGTGAGTGTATATAGTAATATAGGTATATATATCACTATATACCTATATGTATATACATCACTGTGTGTATGTGTGTGTATATGTGTATGTATATATGTGTATATATATCACTATATTCACAGGCTGTATGTGGACTGGGTTGGTGTATAATCACAAACTGTTGTTTGATAAGCAGAGGGAGTCGGGTTATTATGCACCCAACCATTACTTTCACTCATTTCTGTATACTTATTATCAAAGATTGTTATGTTTTCTGATGTTGTTATGAGTCAAGTAGTCTATAGGAGGTGAGGGAGAAACACATTTATTTTTTTGCACATTTATTGATGCATCAAAATAATTGATCCAATAATAAAATAAATGGACGGATGAATGGATGATGGTTTCAGGGTTTCTGTCTCACTGTGTGTGTGTGTGTGTTCGGTGTTTTTGGCGTTTTCCCAGGTATTCAGACCATAGACTCCACACAGGCTCTGTTCCTGCCCATCGGAGCGTCCGTGTCTCTGCTCGTCATGTTCTTCTTCTTCGACTCGGTTCAGGTGGTCTTCACCATCTGCACTGCAGGTACTGCACACGAATGCACGCACCCATCACAACCACATCTCACACCCACCACAACCACTTCTCACATCCACCACAACCACTTCTCACACCCACATCTCACACCCACCACAGTACCTTTCCAAACCAGTACAACACATTATGTTCCTAAACACATCACATTTCGACTTAGTCATTCAGCATAGCAGTAGCATAGCAACATTGTGTTCATTAGTTTTGTGGTTGATGGAATTGTTTTTCCAATATAATACTATATTGGCCCATAAATATATAATCTATAGCATCTAAAAAGGATTATTATTTGGCTTCGAGACTTTAAAAGGACAATATACAGTCAACATCTACAGCTGACGCTAATTAACTGTAAACAAGGGTTGCCTTAGGTTCTGTAGCTGGTCTGCAGCCCTGTGACTACAGCGATTAGCAGGAGGAGGACATGGGGACAAGGTCGTTCACGTTCAGTTAAAGGCTCTTTAACTGAAGGCGCTGTCTTGGAAGCTGTGGACTACGTTGAGAAGAGAAGAACTTTGTGACTGACGGATGGACAGAGTCTTCCTGCACTTGCAAAAGCCTCCACTTCCAGGAGTTAGACGGCAGGAGAGCGGGGGGGAAGATTTGGTTGGAGAAAGAAGAAACCAGAACAAGCAGAATGCAAAGAAAGAAGTCCGCTACTAGAACTGTCAGTCAGCAGGAAAACCGTAACATGGTCAAAGAGCTCAAAGTCAAAATGCTCGCCTGCTAGGATAAGAAGAGCGTTGTACCACCAGGCGCTGGGCCCTACCACGCAGGATTCTGACACCATTGTCTTTACAACGGTGAAGTGAAGTGCGAGGCTTCATGTTGTCGTCCACAAGCTATTCATGGATTCATCTGATAATTAATTAATCTGCATAATTAATAAATCTGCATAAGAGACAAGAGTGTTTCACAGTTTGAAGCTGTGAAGAAGTACATCTGCAGCTCTGTGAGCGCCCTCCTCCAGGCAGAGGAGCTGCTGAGAGAGGATGGGGAGGGAGGGAGAGAGACGCTGCATGTCTGCTGTCTCAGAGCACAGCGAGGATGGTGCTCTGATGGGGAGGAGGAGGGGAGGGATGGAGAGAGAATGGGAGTGCCTATAGTGAGCTTTAAACACAGCCATCAGTGTGAGGAGAGTCGTGGAAGACGATCGAGGAAACACGCTGGGCCAGTTGGCCGAGAGGCGGCCGGTGCTGAAAGGAACTGGGCTGCTGAAGACGAGTTGTTACACCGCTAGTTACGACTCGTAACTAGCCCTAACTAACACTAACCCAACTAACCCTAGCCCTGTTTCATCAGATCTTCTGGACTTGTCTTTGTGTTTAGTCTCATGAGTTTATTATTCTAGACAAAATCCAGTAAACAGTAAACTATGGTTTAATTAGAAAGTCTAATTTAAATGACCTATTCATAGTGTTATAATAGGTTTTATTATTTTTAATTAATTTAATTGTGTCATGTTTAGTTTTATTCAAGATCTTTTTTGTTGATCTTTCTTTATTATCTTAAAACTACAATAAACTGTCTTTATTTCAATATGAAGTCACTTCGTCATTTAGTCACTTAGTCATCTCACTTAGTCATTTAGTCACTTAGTCACCTCATTTAGTCACTTAGTCATCTCACTTAGTCATTTAGTCACTTAGTCACCTCATTTAGTCATCTCACTTAGTCATTTAGTCACTTAGTCACCTCATTTAGTCACTTAGTCATCTCACTTAGTCATTTAGTCACTTAGTCATCTCACTTAGTCATTTAGTCACTTAGTCATCTCATTTGAGACCAGGGTCAATGTGTGTGTGTGTGTGTGTGTGTGTGTGTGGTCCATGGAAGCTAGTGACTGACTAGAGACTTTCCTGCTCTGGTTAGACATGAGTTATCTGGTGACAACATACGTTATTTGGTGACATCATGATGAGTTATCTGGTGACATCATGATCAGTTATCTGGTGACGACATGAGTTATCCGGTGACATCATGAGTTATCCACTCAGACACACTGTCATTAGGCTTCTCTGTGGGTGTTCACAGCTCACCTGCTGCTTCTCCTCTCCGTCTCTTTCAGTTCTCGCAACAATCGCATTCGCGTTTCTCCTGTTGCCAATGTGCCAGTACCTGACTAGGCCATGCTCCACACAGAACAAGTAAGGAGGGCTGTCTGCGTGTATTCTCTCTCTCTCTCTCTCTCTCTCGTTCTCTCTCACGCTCGCTCTGTGTGTGTGTGTTGTGTGTGTCTCATCATATATATTCATTCCTGTGTGCATCAGTTTCCCCTCTTTTCGCCATGTTTCAATTATCTGCCGGATGCTAATGCTGTAGTTACCTTGTACTCTCTCATGCAACATAATGTAACCACATTCTAATAATTATTCTTTGCTGTGTATGGAAAATCAAATTCCTTTCCCCTCTTCACAAATGTTATTCATTGTCCATCACAAGGCATCCCTAGACCCCTCATCAATGACGTATTAAAAAATACCTGAGCTGTGTTAACGCTTTTCAGACAGTGACATGCGTTTGTTAAAAAAGGACACAACGGGAGAGAGCGCTAACGTTGTTTAAGCTCCCCCTAAATTCAGTTAGAGCGGCTAAACCTCAGGATTGCCTGGAGATCCCAGGTATCATAAATGATATCATAAATTAATAAATAAATTGTCTTACTGTGAGTTCACTAGCGTGGACGATGAAGATTAGCAGCTAAAAGCAAGTGCCTGCGTCCGACGCTCAATGTGCGGCTACGTGTTTATTATTTAATATCGGCAGGTCCAAGTTCAACACGCCTATCTTGCATTTCGATCTTGGGCAGACAACCTACACAACGCCATAAACTCCCCAAGCCTACCTGCTAGCGGTTATTAGTCCTGCATGCTGCACCATAGGTCCCTGCTAGCGGTCATTAGTCCTGCATGCTGCACCATAGGTCCCTGCTAGCGGTTATTAGACCTGCATGCTGCACCCAATGTCCCTGCTAGCGGTTATTAGACCTGCATGCTGCACCCAATGTCCCTGCTAGCGGTTATTAGACCTGCACGCTGTACTGTAGGTCCCTGCGAGCGTTTATATACACTGCACCCGGTGGCCCTCACAGTTCACTGCAAATCATGAGTTGAAGTAGAGCTGCCATATTATCGTTTATCGTCTTTTAATGGTATTGTATCGCCATGAATTAAAGATATCGACTTATCGTGACACCCAGTTTTATAGTCTAAATGAATTGCCATAATCAAAATGAGGTTTGAAACTTTGTTAATCAGATACCACACTTTAAATTTCCATATATACTTCAATGTCTCAGTTAATCGATGTCATGCAGGAGTCCCCAGGATTATGGTGATAATGCATTGTTCCATATCGCCCAGCTCTAAGTTGAAGTGTCTTTTTTTCTCAGAGCTGCATGTCAATGGGTTCAATATATTGTAGCTTTGAAGCTGTCACAGTGAAGCTGTCATTTGGTTCTAATGTGCGTTGTGTTGCAGGATCTCCTTTGGCTGCTGTGGGCGCTTCACTCTAGCCGAGTTGCTGTCCTTCTCCCTCTCCGTCATGCTGGTACTCATCTGGGTGCTCACGGGACACTGGCTTCTTATGGATGGTGAGTTCTGTCTGTGTGTCTATCTGTGTGGCTGCAACTGACGATTATTTTCATAACTTAGTAATCTAACGATAACTGTTAGAAATAAAAAGCAAATGCCATCACAAGTTACGAGTCCAAAGTGATGTCTTACATTTGCTTACTTTATCTAAAAAGCAGCCAAGAAAAACGAAAGTATTCATTTTATAATTATCCATGAACCAAACATTTCAATTTCTGAAACATCAAGCAGTAAATGTTTGATAGTCAATAGACCAATCGTTGCAGCCCTTGTGTGTGTGTGTGTGTTCTACCAAAAAGAATCTGCTAGTGAAAGAGAGAGCGTTGATAAGATGATAATATATATATTTATTTGTTAAGAAAAATTAATGTAACACTGGGGGGGGGGGGGTTCTGAATTTCAATGGTAGCTTGGTGACGTCCAAAGATCAAGAGAACATGGAGTTACTGGTTTGAGGGCTTGACTTGAACATGAAACCAAGTGGAGAATAGCAACACTGACCAAACGCTTTGTTCGTACCGTAGTTCTCACAAGCTCATGACGGACCTATTTTAAACATGTTTGTGCTTTTCCTGTTAACCACCCTAGGACATTTTCTTTTTTTTCTGTACTTTTCTATCAAATGCATCTGACGAGTAAAAACATAGTTTTTTAGTTTGTGTTCATAGGGATTACAACCCAGTGTGTAGTTGGTGTTAATGTGTCTTCATGTTTCCTCAGCTCTGGCGATGGGTCTGTGTGTGGCCATGATCGCCTTTGTGCGGCTGCCCAGCCTGAAGGTGTCCTGCCTGCTGCTGTCTGGCCTGCTCATCTACGACGTCTTCTGGGTAAGACACGTCCACAACCTACCACCACCTCCTCTACCACCACCCTATCACCACCTCCTCCTCTACCACCACCACCCCCCCTACCTCCTGTGGGTGACTAGGCCCCATTCATATGCCATCTTTTAGTGTGCATTACTGATATCGATCCCTCCATGTTGTGTGGATGCTTTATGAAATATTATATATAATACATTTCTCATCGCCATGTTTGGGAGGAAGAGGGATGAGTGGCTGACGTGCGTTAATAAAGATAATAAAGAATAATGTGGCTGTTGACCAGGAATCCACATCCTGCACCTCATCCCGCAGACTCAAGATCTTCTGAGATATATCCAATAAATGATCAATACAGACTTTAATATCCACAGTGGACTGTTACCAAGCACATTTATTTTGGAAATTGGATCGTTCAGACTATTGACTTGTTCATCCTATATATTTTGCAGGTTCATGCCAAACATGGTATTTGCAAAGGTTACCCCAAGATTGAAAAGTGTGCCCCAATTATTGGCCTTTCATAGTAGAACAGTGTGATCATGTGTAGGATGGTGGGGACAGATCCTTGCATGGAGAGGGGACCAGATCCTCCTCTGTTAGCTGGATACTGTTACACTAGCACAGGGATCTGTCAGGCCTGCATACATGCTATAGGGCTTGTACATCATGTCGTCATATCACAATTACCGCCTCCATTTTTGGAGCATAGGAGCATTAGTTATTATGTTGGTAGTAACGTTTTTTTGGTCATTGTTCAGTAATTAATCGTGAAATGATTTGTCATTATGGGGAGACATTGTTGTGTTTTCATTAGCCTAGGTTAAGGTATATTTACGTTGATGTAGGATTTTACAGTTCTACAATGATATACTTTAAAACCTTATTTATACAGTACTATAATAATACTATATAATAAGACGTGTTGAAGGGGTGTGGTCCTTGAACTGAAAAAAAGAGAAGCAGTACAACTTGTATTTACTATTTATTAACAATTTATTCATTAATAAATTGTAAATAAATACATTTCTACAGATTTATTTTTGATAAATGAGCAGGTAGGCGTTGGGCATCGAGGCCTACAGTTACAGCCTCCATAATGTGGACATTGAGGATCGAACCCAGTACCTTTCACTGGAAGTTAAAGACCCTATCTGTCCTACCTCACATCCTACCTCACACCCTTACACCATCTCATAAAGGTGAGGTGTGAGGATGATAAAGTAGCCGCAGCTGGTTCGGATGCTGAATCTCTCGCCCGTCTCTCCAGGTGTTCTTCTCAGCCTACATCTTCAACAGCAACGTGATGGTTAAGGTCGCTACGCAGCCCGCCGAGAACCCCATCGACGTGCTGTCAAGGAAGCTCCACCTGGGGCCCGGCGTGGGCCGCGATGTCCCACGCCTGTCCCTGCCCGGCAAGCTGGTCTTCCCCAGGTCAGACCCTAAACCTTAACCCACTTAGTCACTCGGTAGTCTCACTAATAGGATGTTAGCCAAATACGCGCATAGCTGCCCAACAGCAAACACAAACTTGGCCAGTAACCTTTTCATAGACGTTGCTAAAACATCCTGTCCGGACACTGAAAATGTAATGGTTTCAAATCTTAGTAGGACTGTTCCATATACAAAAACATTACATTTTCTGTCGATTGACTAATCGATTAATCGACTAATCGTTGCGGCCCTAGTGTGGATTGTACAGATTTGATCATGTAGCTTTTTGTCTGTGGAAGACTTTCAAGATCATCTCGAATAATAACGCAGCAGAAGGTAAAGATGGTGACTGTTTTGTAATGCAGCAGAAGTTAAAGTTGGTGACTGTTTTGCAGCTCGACGGGGAGCCACTTCTCCATGCTGGGGATCGGGGACATTGTCATGCCGGGCCTCTTGCTGTGCTTCGTGCTGCGCTACGACAACTACAAGAAGCAGGCCAGCGGCGAGACGCCGGTCCCCGGGCGTATGCAGAGGGTCTCCTACTTTCACTGCACACTCATTGGATACTTTGTGGGTAAGGATGGTGGGGGGGGCGGTGGTGTTCGATGAAGATGATTAGGATGGTGATGATGATGATAATAATAGTAAAAATAATATCAATAATATAGAATACTTTCTTCTCCCTTACTAAAAACCCATTGTTCTCCCATCACACAACCCAGATGCAGTCAAATGTTTTTGTTTTTTCAAAGGAAGGTGCTTTGTCCTTTTCACATGTGTCTGAGATGTACGATTCATTGCACGCAGTGCGGCATGCTGAGGGAAGCTAAACCCTCATCCTCGGGGGCCAAATCCCGGGGGGCTGGGGACGTGTCCCCACCAATGTTCAAAGAGAGCTCATTTGTCCTCCACAATATTGTAGCATAGCGTCCAGTGATCTGACTTTGTGGATGAAGTGACAGCCGGTAGACATTGTGGAATACATGGTGGGCTCCAAGTTAACATAGGGTTTACGTCTTCGGATGACCCCACACTCCCGACCCGATTGGTCCCCCCCACTGTGTGAATCACTAGTTTGTCCATGTCCCGGAGACTTTGGACATGGGCTGTGTTCAAGGCATAGCTCTGGACAGGAATTACCCTGAAAGGAGAACGACATGTCATGTCACTACATGGTGTTGAATGGAGAGCGATGCAAGTATGGCCATGTGCAGACCCTGTACTCTAATGATGGTCTTCTATCAAAGTGGGTGGACCAAGCGATCCAGATGATGTTGAATGAAGCATATCTTAATATAGAGAAAGTAATATGACAATACTTAATAATACATAATATACATGTATAGAGGAGCGATGTGTCCAGAGACAGTCTGCCAGGCCAATGGAAAGAAAGTGGGAAGAGGCAAAAAAATGTGTTGAAAAATTCAACAAATGTTGTCTCTGGAAGGAGAATAAAATCAGGGGTGTGTATACTATTATAAATTATTATTGGTATTGTTTTGGGATTCAAGTAACGATGGGAATCATGCTCGTTTTCTGCTCCATTATTGAATATTATTAAACAATCAGTTTCCATTTAAAAGTTGGTAATAAGCCAACAAAATAGAACTGGAGAAAGTTAAGTTCTCCATACTTGATGTAGGCATCTTGTATGCAGGCATACATTGCATTTATAAATAATATATATATATAAACATGCACCAAGCTCATGTCCTCCAGAGTGTAATATGGGTCAGACCTTGGCCTCTCTGGCCTAGTTTATTATTGAGCTGTACACCAGAGCTACTCTCACCAGTTACGACTGTATTTGCACAGAAGCCTCTGTTGGCGTGTCCAGCTCCTATGGCCAACAGCTGTTTTTACTTTATTTCCATGGTTGTATATGTTTTAGTGTCTGCTGTTGTGAGTCTCTTTAGGAGTCAAAATAGACTCAAAGTCATTTTGACTCCCATCGCGGCAGGCAGAAGATCAATGTGCTCCATTTGTTGATTTGAGGAGTGAAGAATATTTTAATAACATTTGCTTTTCATTATTTTTGTTAACCTCCCTTAGTTCGGCAACTTTTCCCCAATCACACTGAATGCTTTTTAGCAGCTGGGGGTGGCTATCTTGTAATTGTTATCAACGGGGAAGCAAGCGTTTGACTCGCTGCTTCTGCGTTGCTCAGCGCCTGGCTGGTCGCTGCGAGTTAACAAATATTTTCAACTTAAGAAGAAAAGCGGTGAACGTCGTGGTAGGTTGAGGTGTAGATGTTTTCTGGTCATGGTAGGTTGAGGTGTAGATGTTTTCTGGTCATGGTAGGTTGAGGTGTAGATGTTTTCTGGTCATGGTAGGTTGAAGTGTAGATGTTTTCTGGTTATGGTAGGTTGAAGTGTAGATGTTTTCTGGTCATGGTAGGTTGAAGTGTAGATGTTTTCTGGTTATGGTAGGTTGAGGTGTAGATGTTTTCTGGTTATGGTAGGTTGAGGTGTAGATGTTTTCTGGTTATGGTAGGTTGAGGTGTAGATGTTTTCTGGTCATGGTAGGTTGAGATGTAGATGTTTTCTGGTCGTGGTAGGTTGAAGTGTAGATGTTTTCTGGTTATGGTAGGTTGAAGTGTAGATGTTTTCTGGTTATGGTAGGTTGAGGTGTAGATGTTTTCTGGTCATGGTAGGTTGAGGTGTAGCTGTTTCCTGGTCATGGTAGGTTGAGGTGTAGATGTTTTCTGGTCATGGTAGGTTGAGGTGTAGATGTTTTCTGGTCATGGTAGGTTGAGGTGTAGATGTTTTCTGGTCATGGTAGGTTAAGGTGTAGATGTTCTATGGTTGCTTTGAAAAAGTTACAGTGCACTACTCTGCTTGTTTCTGGGCTTCAACAAAAGGAGGTGCAGTGCCTCGCGTTTTACCGCCTGCTAATTTGTTTGGTGTGATCAGCACCTCAGGCAAAAAGCTGCAAACTAAGGGATGCTTAACACAAAAATAAGCATTTTAGCATTTCTAATGAGTTGCATTTAAATAGGTTTGCATACATGTGAAAAAATGTGAAGACAAAACACAAAAATGATACAGTATGCTAAGCAAGTATGGCACAAACGGTGTTGGTTGTCATGGCATCACAGCTGTTTTCTTGTGTATTTGTTGCCTGTGTGTTTCAGGGCTCTTGACTGCGACGGTAGCGTCCAGAATCCACCGCGCTGCCCAGCCAGCACTGCTCTACCTGGTGCCCTTCACCCTCCTGCCTCTGCTCACCATGGCTTACCTGAAGGTACCCCCCCCCCCCCACTCCGTCTCCCCTCCATGCAGCCAGCAGTGGTGCAGTGCTGCCACTGGATTACTAGTGCCACTGCAATCAGCCATTTTTTTAGAATTAGAAATGATGTTGGGGTGCCCCAAATGCTATTTGTTTTATTTAAAAACCTATATATAATAGATGCCCCCTACTGCACCCCCCTCAATTGTTACATTGTCATTATGGTCATTGGAGAAATATTATGGAAAAATACTGAGAGCAAAATATTGTTCTGCTATAGAAGAATAAAAAACGCATGATGATACTGTAGGTGGCATTAGCTCATTAATGGCTTTAGACTAAATGTAGGAAGCATAAAGAGAAAAGGTATCACAACAAGTGACTTAATAATAGAAAGTAGCCTACATATTTTATTTTGTAGAACAGAAGCAACAGTATTATGAACCCCGGACAATGGGTTGGCTACAACCTGCAAACAGAAAACTGTATTTGCACTAACATTAATACCAAAGAAATTTGGCTCACACACATGCTGCACTCGCATGCTATTTCTTATGTTATGTTGTCAGACCATTATGTTATATTGTTATACCATCACATGAGACCATTTCTGTTGGATGCACCAGAGCCCAACTACAATCAGGGATTACACTAAAACCTCGCTGCGCACACGCACATCAGCACCGTGCACACATACCTCAGTACCACGCACACGCACGTCAGCACCGTGCACACGCACATCAGCACCGTGCACACGCACATCAGCACCGTGCACACTCGCATCAACATAGTGCAACTCACACACCTCAGCACCGCTGCTGGACTGAAATCCTAAGGGAAACACTGCCAGTCTGTCTCCCAGCACCGGGCAGCCAGCTAACCAGATCTCCATTGATTTTAGTTTTTTGTTTTCCGCGCTGAGGCGACGTCTGAAAGCTCCTCTCCCCGACAGAAGCGTTCGCCAAAAGTTTTCCCCACTTTTCTCCAGTGTGGATGCGGAGTCGCAGCGGATGTTGTGGTGTTTGGGTCGGCCTGGAATATGGACTTTTCATTTATTACAACAAAGCTCTATGGATAATAATGAGCGTCTGAAAGGGTTTCCTGTCAGAACAAATCATGATAAACGTCCCCTATTTACCAACAGTCATTATGGTCTGTTCCAGCATCCCTTTTCGAACACTATAAATCACCATGGCAACGTTCATGAGCTATACAGTCTTGTTCTGTTCTGTGGCCACTGGCCAGACCCTTCTGAACATGATGCTGTGCGGTAGCGCCGTGTTCTAGTGTAGCTAGAGATGTTTCTGTGTGGTGGCGGTCTCCCGGAGCTAGAGATGTTTCTGTGCCCAAGTTCAAGGTGTTGTCCAGGTGTGTCACCCTAGAGATACCCATTCTCCTGAAGAGCATTTAGCATGAGCATGCTAATAATAGCATTCAGCACGTTCTCTTTTGGAATTCATGCGTGTCGGTCCAGAGTGTGTGAAAGTTGGTGGTCTTATATTTAATGTGTCATCACATGGTTTACGTCTTTGTATCCTTCAATAAAAATCGCTCGATGTATCCGGCCACGAAGACCAAAGTGCTGCTGCTATTGTTTACATTTGCGGCGTGCTCACGCTAAACGCTCTTCGGCAGAATCGGCACAACAAAGTCATTTAGTCAAATGATATTTGGTATCGTCATGTTTTACTGAGGCCAAGAGAGGCGGTTATGGTGGTTTAATCACCACCCCGGCCGGTATCGTCTTTCTAAAGTGCATGTTGTGTAAGATGTGCTGGGTTCAGGGTCTGGTCCCGGTGAGTGACGCTCTTCTCTGGCCCACAGGGGGACCTGCGCCGCATGTGGTCAGAGCCGTTCCACACCAAGGCCAGCAGCTCTCGCTTCCTGGAGGTATGATGCAGTCCAGTGGACCCGACCCCCACCCAGACAGAAGAGAGGAGGGGGGCCGCACTCGGAGGGAGAGAGAGAGAGAGGCCATGTTCTCGCCATCACTTTATGCTTTCTAAACCCCCCCAACCCCCCGCCCCGGAAGGACGCCAGGACGTACACCCCCCCCCCCCCCCCCCCCCCCCAACACCCGACATGAGTCACCTCTGGTCTCTCCCCCACTACCTCCATGTTCTCTCGCTCTCTCTCTCCCTCTCTCTCTCCCTCTCTCTCTCTCCTCCCCCCTCCCTCTCTCTCTGTTTATTTCCTGTTCCTCGCCGCATGTCAGGATTTAACTGTTTACCGCTGGGGTTTTCTTTCCGCCTGTTTTTTTCTTTTCACCTCGCTGTAAATTAAGTGTTTTAGCTCCACTCTGCTCGATGACTCATTCCATTTTATGACGCCTCTCCTGTCCGTCTCCCCAAACCGCGCCCTAACCCCTCCCTCCTGTCCACATGACCCCACACCTGGTTCTAAACCCCGCCTCCCATGTCTACCTGATCCCCCCCCGCCCCCCGTCTCTTCATTTCACAGACTCAGATGAAACCCCCACCACCACAGTTTAAAGACTGATGTTTAAAGGCTGTTTTTTTCCCTCTTATGTTTTTTTTTCCCCTCTTTTTTTTAAAGCATCATTGTGGTCACTATTATGGTTATTGTTGTTATTATTATTATTATTATTATTATTATTGTTATTGTTGTTATTATGGGATGAATTCAAGGAGCGTACAGTGGAGACGTGCCGTGCTGCACAGGGACGGACATTCGAGAAGTTTGTGGACGTTTCCGGAAGTTTGTGAGGCGGGAAAAGAGATTATTCTTCTTCTTCTGCCTCCATTTCATCTGTCACCCCCCCCCCCCCTCGCCTGATCACCTCAACGGATCCAGACATCTTCTCCACACTCAGACACAATATGTATTTTATTTAGTCAAATTTTTATTCTTGGCATATACAACAAAAAAAATGATGCATTATAAAATGTTGGAATGGGCTCCCTGTTGGGGGGGTCCCATTTATTTGTATATATGTGTACACATGTATTTGTGGTATCATGAGTTGTATTTGTGTTTAAAAAAAGAAAAAAAAGAAAACGAGATAAGGTTGGCTTTGACTTCTTTCACAGCGTAAAGTTAATCTTATCTTTTTCACGAGTTGTTAAACGATGTTCAGAAACTAACAATGGCCACCAGCCAAATGCTGGTTAAGTTTGGCTGGGGAACATACCTTTATCTAATTTATCAGTGGGCAACCATCTTTTGAAATGTATTTTTTTGTGTTTTTTTTAAACGATGTAGCTGATGTAGTGTGCCAGGCTGGTGCGTTGTGGACTTCTTCCGCTACAGTGGCAGGTTGGGGACAATAAAAATATCTCGCCCAGCTGTTTTTTTTTTGCGTGGAAAGAGGAGTGAGCAGTTGTTTTAAATTTTGTTTCGCTTGTTTTTAATTTGCAATATGGAAACGTGTATAAAAAAAAAACAACGGTTACAAGTAGTGTCAGGTCTCCTTCGACCCCGGTGTGTTTAACAACAACAATGCTGCATAAAACGCATTGTGATCATGTCTTATGGAAACACGAGTTCCTCAGATATACTAAAAAAATGTAACTAAAAGAATTGTTTTTGTTTTTTTGTTTTTTACTGGGGCACATTTTCTTGTATTAAAAATGTCTTGGGACAAGAAGAAATGTAGACAGCTGTTTTCAACTGAGTTTTGATCATATTAAACTGTTTCAATTGTAAAAAAGACTCCTATAACAGAATCCTATTCTCTGCTCACAAGGCGCTTGGAGGCTTCGTCTGGACATGACCTGGCTGAGGGTTGTACTGATTAGTTTAGTGTACTTACACAACTCTGGGCCTGAGTTCATGCGTATGGAATAGCTGAACGCATCCAATTTTTCTACGCAGAGGTTTTTGTTTACATTATTACTAAAATGTCAATACATTCAGACCTTTACGATGTGGAATGAGACAATACTTTGAGTTCACCACAACCGTATCATACCTGGTGGTTTTAAAGACTACAATATTGTCAACATGAACACCTGCCTTTAGACTGGGAGTGAGGGACAACGGGTGTATTATTAAAAACCTGTTTATTTTTTGAACCAGGTGTATTTCACCTGGAAGACGAGTCTAGAGTTGCTTCTTCTCCATTAATCTTAACTTTGTGTAGTAAATAATACACAAGTGTGCCAAGGCTGTAGGCCTCTACCTGGTGGTGATTAGCATTAGCAACCGTTTGTACCAAAAAGGGGAAGGAAAAAACCACTAAATAATTAAAGGATATTACTGCCATCATTTCCTTGTGTTTGGTTTGGTTGTCACTTTGTGGGTTTTGAATTAACTTTAATGAACTTCTTTAATGAGGGCAGCATACCGCTGGGGAGATGACTGGAAGATGCAGTTTGGCTTTTTAGCTTTTAACTGAATTTTTAATGTAAATGTTTTACTTTTTCTACTACCTGGCCATGCATGCTTCGTATTGCGGTGTCTCTTGTCAGAATGCATTCACAGGTTGAGAGACACCGGCCTAAAATTGAGGCAGGTTACCTGTGAGCAAGGCAGTAAAAGGGAACCGTCTTTTTTTACGACTTGGGCTCTGGGTCTGACCTCCGCCTGGCCTGGGGTCACATCACCTGAGGCTCATCACCTGAACACTTCAGTCAGTTGGAGGCCAGAGACGCCATGGAGACATGCAGCCTCTCTCTCCTATGGACATGGTAAGAACCGTGTTGGTTCGGGTTGTTTTTCTTATCGCTCTTTCTTGATATGTTTATTTTTCCACGTTATACCTTTCTCTCCACTTCCTCTGTCCTCCAGCAGAGGGCGTTAGTTGAATGGATTCTGTGTAGAGAACAAGGGTGAATAATAATAATAATAATAATAATAATAATAATAATAATAATAATAATAATAGGCCTACATTAAGACTTTGTAGTGAGATATGGATACATAGGCCTACATTAAGGCTGTAGTGAGATATGGATAAATAGGCCTACATTAAGACTGTAGTGAGATATGGATACATAGGCCTACATTAAGACTGTGTAGTGAGATATAGATAAATAGGTCTACATTAAGACTGTGTAGTGAGATATGGATACATAGGCCTACATTAAGACTGTAGTGAGATATTAATAAATAGGTCTACATTAAGACTGTGTAGTGAGATATGGATAAATAGGCCTACATTAAGACTTGTAGTGAGATATGGATAAATAGGCCTACATTAAGACTTGTAGTGAGATATGGATAAATAGGTCTACATTAAGACTGTGTAGTGAGATATTAATAAATAGGTCTACATTAAGACTGTGTAGTGAGATATAGATAAATAGGTCTACATTAAGACTAGTGAGATATAGATAAATAGGCCTACATTAAGGCTGTAGTCGTGAGATATGGATAAATAGGTCTACATTAAGGCTGTAGTCGTGAGATATGGATAAATAGGTCTACATTAAGACTGTGTAGTGAGATATGGATAAATAGGTCTACATTAAGACTGTGTAGTGAGATATAGATAAATAGGTCTACATTAAGACGAGATATTAATAAATAGGTCTACATTAATACTGTAGTGAGATATAGATAAATAGGCCTACATTAAGACTGTAGTTAGATATGAATAAATAGGCCTACATTAAGACTAGTGAGATATGGATAAATAGGCCTACATTAAGACTAGTGAGATATGGATCTGATACAATTCACCCTGACTTGACTCCCTCGCTGTTCCTACTTCAGTCCGAATACTGCTGTGAATAAAATTAGGCTACTAACTGTATTAACGGTGCATTACTTTATTTTTTAAGTCTTCGACATCTTTGGGATGGTAGGTAGTTTTTTTCTAATTGACTTAATATTATATATAAATATGTAATATTTATTAATTACCAAACGTAAAATGTAGACGTGAGCTCCCATACCGGCCTACTAAAACCGGACAGGCGCTGTGTCCACTGATCGCCACCAGAGGGCGACACAGTCCATTGGGAACCCTGTCAACATGGTCCGTAGTGGAGGCAGTCCTGAATGATGTTGTTGCACCACATTACCTCCATATACATCCGTTCTTTACATTCAGCTGTTTAAGACAGTAGGCCTACATTTTGTATCCCTCCTGACTCCTTAAGAAATGTTGAATAGGCCTACGTTAGGCTACAAACGTGTTACATATTAACAGACTGTAGAGTTAGTCGATCGTGTAAGACTGGTTGTCAAGTCATATATTATTATAACCCTTTTCACTGTAGGGTAATCTGAACTATTAGCTAGTGTTTTTAGGCCGCCTATAGAAAAAAAATGGCCATCTTTAACACAAAGCATAGTTTCTGACTCGCCAGATTGCAGGGTGAACAATTTGAATTGTGAATACAGGAATTGGCGTTTGTGGTTCTGTGTAATTTATTTCAAGAACAACGTTTTTGAAAAGAAGCATGCTGTTAACTTTGCAGCATGGTTTAGGCCTACTTTGATATAAACTGTAGTGGTGAACTGTAATGGTGAACTGTAGAGATTAACTGTAATGGGAACTGTAGTGGTGAACTGTAATGGGAACTGTAGTGCTGAACTGTAGAGATTAACTGTAATGGGAACTGTAGTGGTGAGCTGTAGAGATTAACTGTAATGGGAACTGTAATGGGAACTGTAGTGGTGAACTGTAACGGGAACTGTAGTGCTGAACTGTAATGGGAACTGTAGTGCTGAACTGTAGAGATTAACTGTAATGGGAACTGTAGTGGTGAACTGTAATGGGAACTGAAGTGGTGAACTGTAACGGGAACTGTAATGGGAACTGTAGTGGTGAACTGTAATGGGAACTGTAGTGGTGAACTGTAACGGGAACTGTAATGGGAACTGTAGTGGTGAACTGTAGTGGTGAACTGTAATGGGAACTGTAGTGGTGAACTGTAGTGGTAAACTGTAATGGGAACTGTAGTGGTGAACTGTAATGGGGAACTGTAGTGGTGAACTGTAGTGTTGAACTGTAGTGGATCCTACCTTTCTTACATGTATTTATTCACCCAGCGATTTTTCATGTTTCCTATCATTCTCGTTAAGCGCATGTTGAACTGCACAGTTCACAAGTTAGTTCTGAAAATAAAATTGCCCTTTTGTCTGTTCCAGTTTAAAAAATTAAACAAAACAGCCCAGAATACAGACAGTCGGACCGACTATCTGACTGCGATGGCGGACTCGGGTGTAAGTTGGGTGCTGGACACTGGCGGGGAGGAGGGGGAGGAGGGGGAGGGGGGAGGTCACGGAGGTCGCCGTCGGCACGGCCCACCCCTGCTCACTTATTGGCTGCGAGTTGTGTGCAGCTTTATGACTCTGAAGTGGCCAGGGCTTCACCAGGGCCATGGGGATTGTAGCACGTCATTTGTGAAAAGAGTTTGGCATGAGGGTCCTAAAAATAAAAAAAAGGAAAGAAACGATTTGAGCCCATATTTGGAGTGTTTTTCCCCCCTCCTTGGAGGTGGTCCCCCTTACTGACCCTGTCATTACAACGAGACAGGTAATAGTGTGGCTGAAAAACAACCAACCACATTGTTGAGATAATTATCTGGAGCTGCACGGGTCAACTAACAACGCTGCGAGAGCCGTCTGTGTGAACGGGATGAGCAGGTTGCTGCTGCGATGCGTTTGCGTGATTCAGGCTTACTGGAATCACACAGTGGCTGGTCCTTATCCTCAATACAACCAGCAATATAGCTGAGAAACTCTTGGTTGTATTGAAGATAAACAGCAGCCAAAAGACAAGGTATGGAATTCAATTCAAAGTAGCTTCAGCAAAAATACTGTGTAATAGATAGATACATACATACATACATACATACATACATACATGTACACACATACATACATACATACATACATACATACATACATACATACATACATACATACATACATACATGCATACATACATACATACATACATACATACATACATACATACATACATACAGAGCTGTGTTATCTTCATGCTCGTGTTAATGGCCGACTAGGGCTTCCTTCTCCCCTTTTCAAAGCAGACATTCCTGGCGTGTTGTTGAAGGCTTGCCTGGGCGCGGGTGGAGATCCCTCTGGCACTTTGCCCTTTGACCTCAAGTGCATTCCGTATGTAAAGTGAGGAATTCCTCTGAAGTTCAGTTAATGGGGTTGAGTTTTTTCCCTCCTTTGGACTCTGCTCTGGGCGACCGACCGAGGGAAAACCCTAAACCCAAGCTGAACCGAGTCGGGGTCTGACTCTACGGGACTCTACTGCGCCGTCCAAGTGAAACATGAGTTTTAATTATTGTTAGTAAAATCTGTGTGTCTCATGAGCAGATTGTGTTTGAGGAACAGTGATCCCGTGGGATCGATCAATGATTGATTGAAAGAAAGGGGGGGGGGGGGGGGGGATGGGGCGGCGATGGGCCTGAGGAAGTTAGGTTGGCTCGTTCCTCCATTTTGTTTTGTTTTTTCTTTCCCCAAGTTACTTTGACAGCCAAATATGGATGTTAGTCACCTTGGCAATTGATTTTATTACTAATGTCAGTTGTGAATGTCAGACTGGTTTCAGTCTGATCCTATTCTGAAATATTGCTTTTTAAAGATCTTTAAAAAGCAATATTTCAGGGATTATTTGTTTGTTATTTGGTTATATTGTTTTCAGGTGATTTCTGAACATTGTCTTTACAAGCATTTTGATTATTGATGCAAGCTCTCCGGATTGTCGTTTAGTTTTTTTTTCCAGTTCCAGCTTTTCCAGTCTCTTTATGCACATAAGACTATTCTGACGTTTTAATTAGCCCCTGCCAGATGAAAGCCCTGCAAGCGTCTTGCGTTGTAAAACCTATACAACCAGGCACACCCAAGTTCTGCTTTATGGCCACACATGAAAGCTGCTTCTTCTTCTTCTTCTTCTTCTTCTTCTTCTTCTTCTTCTTCTTCTTCTTCTTCTTCTTCTTCTTCTTCTTCTTCTTCTTCTTCTTCTTCTTCTTCTTCTTCTTCTTCTTCTTCTTCTTCACTACTACCACTACTCCTGGAAGCTGCATGCCACCCATATAGCTGGAATGTCAAAATCCATAGAGTCGGATTCTTCAAGCGTCGGGCCGGCTGGGGGAGGAAGCCTGCATGGGGCTCCTCTGTGCTGGGAGAGGAAGCCTGCATGGGGCTCCTCTGTGCTGGGGGAGGAAGCCTGCATGGGGCTCCTCTGTACTGGGGGAGGCTGCATGGGGCTCCTCTGTACTGGGGGAGGAAGCCTGCATGGGGCTCCTCTGTACTGGGGGAGGAAGCCTGCATGGGGCTCCTCTGTACTGGGGGAGGAAGCCTGCATGGGGCTCCTCTGTACTGGGGGAGGAAGCCTGCATGGGGCTCCTCTGTACTGGGGGAGGCTGCTTGGGGCTCCTCTGTACTGGGGGAGGAAGCCTGCATGGGGCTCCTCTGTACTGGGGGAGGCTGCTTGGGGCTCCTCTGTACTGGGGGAGGAAGCCTGCATGGGGCTCCTCTGTACTGGGGGAGGCTGCTTGGGGCTCCTCTGTACTGGGGGAGGAAGCCTGCATGGGGCTCCTCTGTACTGGGGGAGGCTGCTTGGGGCTCCTCTGTACTGGGGGAGGAAGCCTGCATGGGGCTCCTCTGTACTGGGGGAGGCTGCTTGGGGCTCCTCTGTACTGGGGGAGGAAGCCTGCATGGGGCTCCTCTGTACTGGGGGAGGCTGCTTGGGGCTCCTCTGTACTGGGGGAGGAAGCCTGCATGGGGCTCCTCTGTACTGGGGGAGGCTGCTTGGGGCTCCTCTGTACTGGGGGAGGAAGCCTGCATGGGGGGTCCTCTGTGCTGGGGGAGGAAGCCTGCATGGGGCTCCTCTTTGCTAGCCTCCCGACATTGGTCAATGGGGGGGGGGGGGGGGGGGGATAGGGAGAGAGAGGAGAGGGAGAGAACCCCACCACACACCTCTGATGTACTGTTTGTGCGGAACAAACATACGCAAAAAAATAAAACACAATCCATTCACTTTTTTTTCAGGAAGTTATCAATGTCGATCGGTCAGAGAGAGAGAGAGAGAGAGAGAGAGAGAGAGGGGGGGGGGGGGGGGGAGAGAGAGAGGGGGGGGGAGGGAGAGAGAGAGAGAGAGAGAGAGAGACCTAAGATGGTGGTTTGGGGGAGAAGGGTTTGGGGGAGGGGTAAAGGGGGGGAGAAGGGTTAAAGGGCAGAAGGGAAGAAAGGAGGTGTGTTTTCAAATGGAAGGGAGGTTGGCCGAGCTGGGAACAATATAGCAACCATGTTCTCTCTCTCTCTCTCTCTCTCTCTCTCTCTTTCTCTTTCTCTGTCTCTGTCTCTCTCTCTCTCCCTCCCACACTGTTTAGAATCAACACATTGCTGTTTGTTTGTGGCGCTATTGTTACCCTCCCCTCCTCCCTACAACCCCTCCCCCCCCCGGGGTGATTTCCAGAATAAAAGTCCTAGATGTGTAGATGGAGTGAAGTTTCAATTCTCCTCCTTGCTCCTTTGTTGCTGAACCATCTCCACTTCTGCCCTCTCAAAATATACTGTAAAAAAAACCACCCAATTTCTATCTTTTCCTGCTATTAGATTAGTTTAGGATTGCTGTTGTGGTCATAGCTTTACAAACTTACAAACAGCTACAAACATACAAACTACTACATTAAATTTAAACATTTTAAATAGCTAATTAAATCAAATAAATGTGTAATCATGACAGCCTTTAGCTATTTGGATTCAATTATTGCAGTTGTATAACCTCAACGTTTTACTTGTTCTAGTCCACAAAAGCATTAAATTCGTTACAAAACTTTTACAAAACTGTTTTTCTATTTTACCCCACAAACCAAAACTGTTTTGTTTCACATTTGAATTCACTAGTTTTAGCTACTTTGTTCACTTATGAAGTGTATCAACTACTGCTGCTTATATCCCCAAAAAGCAAAAAATGACAATGAACTCAATAAAATACATCTTTAAATAGTTTAATTAAATTATTCCTACTCTGGCCGTTACACATGTTGTGATTGAAATGGCCCTAAGAAGAAGAATTGGTTTGATATATTTTTGCCATTAATAGGACTAATTAGTAATTTTGTAATGGCCAAATTACATTAGTGTATTACTTATTTGAATAATATAAATTCTTACTTACGAAATATATTTAAAAATAATGCATTTAATGTTTCGAAACACAAAGAGCAAATTAGAACAAGTTAGGACAATTCATGTCAAAGTATCTATAGATTTGCATTATAAATGAAGGTCTATAATTTATTGTAACACAAGATATGATTGTTAAGATTATGTAATAAATTATATGTCCATTTGTGCACATTATTTAATAAAATAGCAACAGCACATTGCATATAATCAATTCTTACTTCTAAATTAAACCAACTGATAGTCCGTGTTACAAGTTCATATGATTCAGTTCATTTTTTTGTCCTGAATGGTTAAAAACATTTTAAAAATCGTATTAAAAGCTCACCTAAATTGTTCCAAGATCTAAACAATAATTATATAATCTATAAGGATTATAAAGAGGCCCGTTTTGCCTCTTCTCAATGTAATTACAGTTTTCCAGGCAGGAAATTTTAGGGGCAAACTTTGTGCTGCTTCTCTTTAGGGAAATTAGTTTAAATCTGTTGGTTCTGTTTCATTTATGTTATCATGAAGTGCAAAATAATATTGTGGGTTAAAATCCATTTTATTAGGCTAGTGATTAGTTAGTTAATTAGTTATTTAATTAGGCTAGTTATTAGTTAGTTAGTTAATGAGTTATTTTATTAGGCTAGTTAGTTAGTTAGTTAGTTAGTTAGTTAGTTAGTTAGTTAGTTAGTTAATTAGTTAGTTAGTTATTTTATTAGCCTACATTATGAAATGTTAACAAAGTTCAGCTCCTCTGCTCTGGTTTACAATCCCTCAGTTCGAAATATTGAGCAACCTCAAATAAACCTTTGCTACTACTACTACTAATACTACAACTACTACTACTATTACTTCTACAACTACTACTACTACTATTACTACTACTATTACTTCTACAACTACTACTATTACTACTACTACTACTACTACTATACTTCTACTACTACTACTAATAATAATAATAATAATAATAACAATAATAACAATAATAGTGTGACATGATAGTAAATGATTCTCCATCACACAGCAGCTAGTAGTTAGCCTCCAATGTTTAAATCAAGTGTGTGTGAGCCCCCCCCCCCCCCCCCCCCCCCCCCCCCCTCCAGCCTTAACAGATCAAACATATTTTGCCGACTGGCTGAACAATCAGATCTCCTCTGGCCAGGGGTGGGACTGTGTGTGTGTGTGTGTGTGTGTGTGTGTGTGTGTGTGTGTGTGTGTGTGTGTGTGTGTGTGTGTGTGTGTGTGTGTGTGTGTGTGTGTGTGTGTGTGTGTGTGTGTGTGTGTGTGTGTGTGTGTGTGTGTGTGTGAAGAGGACAATGCTATTATTTCAGCTCCTCTGACCAGGAATGCCAGATTTCACAGCCCGCTACTCTCGTCCGCCTGTCAATCAAAGCCTGGCCGTGAGGCCCCGCCCCCTCCTGGCCACCAGGATCCGTGGGTGAATCACGGATCGCTGGTGTGTGAGTCGTCCCACTGGACCGGACCAGTCCTACTGGGCAGGTGCGAGTCGACCTGATGGTTCTCTGGACCTGGTGTTGATGTGTCCTCAGAAATAATTAACAATAATTACATAATAATGCGTAACACAACGTGGCTTCATGGTTTCATAAAGCAGTCAGTGATTCGTGTTTGTGTTCAGAACCAGCCGGTCCAGAGGGCTGGACGGGTTTTCACTCATTATTATTATTATTATTATTATTATTATTATTATTATTATTATTATTATTATTAGCCTATAGTAAATGGTTGCGCAGGAGAGGGAAGGAGGTCCTCAGAGTGAACACATGAGGTCCCTCAAAAGTGAACACATGACGAGAAAAAAAATTTGTGAATGGGAATCCAGAGTTCATCAGGCATCCAGTGTGGGAGGAGGAGGAGGATGACGCTCCCGGTCCGCCAATCCCGGGTCCCGCGGACATGTGGATCCGGCTGAACCAGAACCAATGGCTCCCCACGCAGCAAAGACTAGCGCAGCCAGCAGCCAATCAGCGGCGAGCATGCAAAAACCCAGGACTGGGTCTCCGGCAAGCCTCTGAATGTCAAGCAGTCAAAGATGGAGGATCTAGGAGGCCGTAAGGAGGGGAGAAGATCCGCGGGTTTTTTTTATATCTTCAAGCTCCCCTCTCAGACCTGATGGTTGGAGGTCTCTCTCCCTCCCCCCCCACACCCTCCCTCCCCCATCCCCCCCCCCCCCTCACCCCCCAAAGGAGAGACGCGCGGAACCGGAGCCGAGCTGCGGGTTTGTGGACAGGGTTGGTCTCCTGGGTTTTTGGGGGGGTCTAACTTTTGCTTCTTCTGCTTCTGCTTCTTCTTCTGCTTCTCCTTCTTCTCTTTTTTCTTTTTGCCTGTTAACACATTATTGTCCCCTCCCTCCCTCCCCCCCTTGGACGAGGTGAGGCTCATCTTGGGGGGGGGGGGGGGGGCACTTGGGAGTTAAAAATTGTTAACTTCGACGGTGAACTTTAATGTAGGATCCGACCCAGAGACAGAGAGAGAGGGAGAGAGAGAGGAGAAAAAACAGCGAAGACGGGTTCCTGAACCGCCGCGCTCCGACATTTTTAGCGCAAAAAAAAAAACTTCAACTGTGGGGTTTTTTTCCGCCGAGATGTTGCGGGAGGAGGAGGTCTGAGGAGGAGGAGGAGGTCTTCTCGTGGCGCCTAATTGTAAATCTCGCGATCCCTATGCACGAGGGGCTGTGTGTGTGGTGGTTTTTTTTTTTAAAATTTGATGTGTGTCCATATTCTCCCGTGCGATCAAACAAGTCGTCGCTCCTCGCAGGAGGAGGCGCTCCTCGCTCCTCAGCTCCTCGCTCCTCGTTCCGGAGGTAGCTGAGGCTCGCAGGCCCAGCCTATAGATCCGATATGGCGGAAGGGGACGTGAAGCTCGCAGCCTCCAGACCTCCAGAGGGGCCTCACCGGGCTGGAGGGGCCTCACCGGGCTGGAGGGGCCTCACCGGGCTGGAGGGGCCTCACCGTGCAGACCATGTTCTCCATGGAGGTGTGTGCGGTTTTTTAATGCATCCTCTATATGTATATTTTTTACGCAAAGTTGGAAGACCTTTTGGTTCTGCGCAAGGTTTTTTGTGAAGTAATGGCACTTGGAAATTGGAAATCCTATAATTGTGTGTAAGTTGTTTTCTCTCTGTAATTGGATTTATTAACCACGCTGCGCTAAGGATGAGTTTAACAGCCGCTAAGCCGTTTTTTTAACCATGTGCAATGCGTGTTGGGGTCTGCCTAGTATAGCCCTATAGGCTGCAAAACGTTAGGAAAAATATCCCCCATTTTGAACCTCCCATTTCCTCCCTTATAGCTTCCTATAGAGAGAGCCTGCTCTCTGGGTGATAACAACTCGCCCCTCAATCCCGAAGTGGATCGAAATAAGTTCAGAGGTTAATTTGTAAAGGAACCACATAATCCTGTTAAATGTGGAAGTAATGGATGTGGGAGTCGTGGATCTTGCAGGCGTTTAGGCTGGATTTGTTTTTTCGGGTGCAGGTTAACACCAATACCCGTCCACTGTGTGCAAAGTTTTCATATGCTAAAACTCGGGCTGAACTCTTAAATTATAATTATTATACTCCTATGTTGTTATACTTCCCTCCCACTTGGTCAAATGAAGAAGGCAGTCGAGTATACATGAGCAGGCCTGCACGTCTCAAACCTAGATTTTTTGCTACCACGTTTTTGATGCATGCCTCCTTGTTTTTCATATTTTCAAAATCAAAGCACAGCGTTGACTGTAATTGGATCATCATTCCCATGTTATCACTAACGTATCACTGACCACAGTGAGGAGAGAGGAGTGTGTGCTGAGGAGAGGCTGGGTGTCCATGTTGTCGTCCACTGCCCTTTTCCTCTTGCACTACTGGACGATGAGATGAGCAGTGCAATATTAAAAGGGCATTGGGTGATGAAACTGAGACACACACACACACACACACACATACATACATACATACATGCACATTCACACACACACCTCCCTTACTTCCTGCAGCACACACACATAAGGTTTAAAGCCAACACCCACATGGAAGGATTACATTTTGTTTAAATGTATGTTTAACTGTTTGCCTTTTGTATTCTCCCTCTCTCTGTCTCTCTCTGTCTCTCTCTCTCTCTCTCTCTCTCTCTCTCTCTCTCTCTCTCTCTCTCTCTGACCTTATTGCAAAAGGTAACTGATCGCTAGGTTAAAAACGTTCTCAAACTTGTGTTGAAACTGGACTCGTCTAAAATGTCTGCATGTGAATAATGATTGACGCGACTTCCAACCCGGCCTCAACAGCTATACGTTTTTCTTCAGCCATAGCAGCCAGCTGCCTTTCTCTTTTATTTAAAAAGCAAAACAACCACCAAGAAACGTCCTCATTCGTATTTCTGTGAAGAAGTTTAAGCATTCCTCTATCGTCCCCTCGCTGGAATGTGTGTGTGTGTGTGTGTGTGTGAGTGAGCATGTGTGTGTGTGAGTGAGCATGTGTGTGTGTGTGTGTGTGTGTGTGAGTGAGCGTGTGTGTGTGTGTGTGCGTGCGTGTGCAGAGCGTAGCTTATGTAAATGTGATTTTAGCATGGGCCGGAGAATGGCTGTACGCGTGGCCGCGTGCTGACATGCTGAGGTCAGGTGCTTTGACAGTGTTGCACTACTGTACCATGTATTCTAGCAGTGCAATAGTATTGTCATAGCATTCAGCCTCAGCGCTGAAACCCACGCGCTGCAAAACGCCCCGCAAGGTCTGGCCAGAGAAAGACTTTTGTTTTTAAAATGTCGTTAACAAAATGTGATATCATAGCAATGTGTAATAGATGTGTAACAGGTTGAGCACAGTCAATGTACTGAGTGACAGCAAAATGTCAAACTTACATCTGTTACTTGCTAATAAAATAGCACAAAATCTACTTGGAATGAACTATTACTGTATTTTGACTACTCGTATATATTGTAACTGCTATGTTGTCTTGTTGTTGTTTGTGTTGTGTTGCTTTGTATAGGAAGACAGTAAGTAAAGATTGAATGTGTTGTTAGCATCCTCTGGTGGCGGGGCAGGGGGGAGGGCAGCCAGGGGGGAGGGGACACTGGGAGGAATGTAGGGAGCAGCCCCCCACCACACACACACACACACACACACACACACACACACACACACACACACACACACACACAGTCTCTCTTTGAATCTCTCTTTCTCCTCTTCTGCTCTCTCTCTCTCTCTCTCTCTCTCTCTCTCTCTCTCACTCACTCACTCACTCACACACACACACACACACACATATGGTCTGTATGTCCTCTCTGTCTGTTTACGTAGTAAGAGACTAGTTTGTTGTCGAATGTGTTATCAGGATGAAAGGTTTTGCCATAAGATTTAAAGTAATATTTAAAACAAAACAAAAAACAGCCACATTTTTGGCACCGGTTATGTTTACTGAATACTGTGATTTAATCATTACTGTGATTTACTGAATACTGTGATTTAATCATTACTGTGATATACTGAATACTGTAATTTTGCTGCGATGTGATTGGACGTTTGCATATTGAGTTTCTGATTGATCATCAAGCAGACGTAGGTATGGTGAGAGGTAAAGTCGAGGTGTGTTTGATCCCGGTGTCGGTGGCGCGCGGCGTGGCGGGCGGCGCGGTGTCCGTGGCGGCGGCGCGGTGTCGGTGGCGCGCGGCGCGGCGGGCGGCGCGGTGTCGGTGGCGCTAAATCAAAAGCCACTTGACTGTGAAATTCTCCGAGTGAAGAACGTGACTTGCTGAGGCTTGTTGAGTCTTGCATTGCATTCTGGGAAATCCTGGAATGTGAGGAATGGGGGGGGGGGGGGGGGGGGGGGGAGTCAACATTATCTACGGGAGGCTGAAGCACTTCTGGGAGGATTCAGAGGAACAGCATCACTTTACGCTAAGCTGCAGAAAATGAGCTCATGAGGTAATGAGAAGCAGCTTGCTCTCTGGGCGTGCGTGTGTGCGCGCGTGTGTGTGTGAGAGGCAGGCTTGATATTTTCAAAACAAGAAATGAACAAGCCACATATAACTGGTGGTCATTGGTTAAAATCTAATGTCTCAATGTTTGCATTGAAAATATTCAGTGTTGTCCCTTAAACTGTTTTTCAATAAAGACTTTGTGATCTTTGATATGAATCGCCTCTGTTGTTTTTGACAGTTGCCAGTTGTTACAAAACAATGATTCCGATGCCGTAATTGTTATTTTTCTGGTTAGGAAATATAGGCAGATGCCGAGTACAGATATCAGGTTTTTCACTCAAATAAAAATCACATAACATATCAGCAGCAGTGAGTCTCGGTGACAATACATTGTGAGATTCCTAATTAATTTTAATCTAATTAATTTTGAAATTGTTTTTCCCCAAATATGTTTTTCCAATTCTACGTTTTATTGGCTGTTTGTAGCCTACAGTAAATGTTGCTTACAATGTGCAAAATAATAACCTGGAAGCATCGACGTAAAACGTAAAACCTGATCAGGATCAGGTTACTGACGTTCAACGACATTTCTTGCGTGGTGACACGTAATGCGGACAAGACTAGTTCACAGCAAGACGAGCATGAGACGTCTCTGGCCTGTGGTCCCCTACCTGTCCGGGTCTGTGGTCGCCTACCTGTTCAGGTTCCCACTTCCATACTAATTGACGGGATATTTGAGAGAAGATGCGTAATTTTCAAGAGGTGGTGCAGAGAGACAAAGAGAGAAGTGTGTGCGTGTGTGTATGTGCGTTATTGTACCGAACTATTGTTTTATGCCACAATGTGTGTCTTAAGTGTTCCCACATATCGGCTACAACACATTTCAGTGTGAACCTAATGCAACATGCTGTTTTATTGGTAATACACAAAGGGGACCAGACCACTTGAGCATTTACCTTCACTGTTATCATGGACCATGTTGGCCACCGTCTCCACTGTTTCACCTCCAGTTAAATAGACCTGCTGCTCCTGCGTGGCTGAACAGTGCCCCCTAGAGGACAGGACATGTAGTGCACTACACACAAAAAAAAAAAAAAAAAAAATATATATATATATATATATATATATACATATATATATATATATATATACGACATTGTTACGTTACGTTTCCTACGTGACGGCATTACGTTAGGTTTCCATGGAGACCGTCCTCGCCTGGCGACGCAGCTCAAATGGACGTGAAACGAGAGCAGAATAAGCAAAACAGCAATAATAAAAACCCATAATAGTATTTATTGAAATACATCTTTAAAATCACACAGAAAAACAATATATTTTTCTAATTCAATATTTTTATATATATATACAGACAATAACCATGCCCTCTGTTGGTGGTCGACTCAAACATGATAAACATGACATAAGGATATGTATCCAGCAGGTGGCGCAATAAGTTAACCTTAAAATCTCTTTCTAAATAGTAACAAAAAAACAAACAAAAAAAACAAATAACCATAATAATAATAATAATAATAATAATAGCAAAGCAAATGCAGCAGCTTTACTTCACGTCCTCTGACTCCTCTGTGTCTCCCTCCTCACTGGACTTCAGAAGGCAGAAGAAAAGAAGAAAGTTAAAAACGGGATAAATATTGAACTATTTACTATTGCTTTTTTTCCCTTTAGTCCAAAAAGCGACTTACAGTGAATTCAGAGACATGTGTTCACACATAAAACAGTACAAAGCGCCCCCCAGCGGCCTCACCGGGACAGTGCAGACTTTGTGGATGTAGTTGTTGAGAGCCAGCTTCACCTCACTAGAGTCAACTCCAGGCGACTCCAAATGCTCATGCGGCATCTGGAAGAGTTCATCAATGACAAAAACATTTAGTTTCTCATGGACAACAGTGAGTCTTAACGGTGGACACAATACCAATATCCATATTCTGAAAGGGTTGTGGCCTACAGAGTGTATCTAGATTGTAAAAACCCATCAGGTTACACAGTGCTCAGACATTTTCACCTGTTAAAGGTCCCCTATTTTACCACCAGGTGTGACGTTGATTAGCCATTACAAGCCATTTCAAATTCTACCCTCTATTGACCTCACACATGGGAGTGTCCACCCAGATATATTTGATAAATAGAGCAGCCTATCAGTTGGTACAGTCCACTGGGTAGACTGGTAGGCTGATCTATCCATCATATATCTGGGTGGACACTCCCACTTGTGATGTCATTAAAGGGTACATTTTGACATGGCTTGTAATGTGTAATCAACGTCACACCTGGTGGTAAAATAGGGGACCTTTAAGGTGATCTCTTCTGAAAACCATTTCTCCAAGCCTAACGTGAATGGAGATTTGAGACCCGTAACCGTGTCAACGTGGAGAGGAGAGACTGACCAGGAGGGGCGGGGCCATGAACAGGTAGTTGAACGGGTAGTACAGCAGGTTGATACAGTTTGACGAGTACAGGTCCGAGTACCGCATCAGCTGATTGGCAAACAGCGTCTGTCTGGAGCCGCTCCGCAGCAGACTTCCCATCTGGCCGTAGGACGTGTCCATGCTGTGGGTCACCACCTACCACACCACAGTATGAAATGAAGAGCCAGGATAGTAGTGGATGTACTGGGTTCGATCCCCAATGTCTTAAGCCTAGCTGAAGGCATGTTGGAGCACGAAACCTAACCCTTCCCTGCTCCTTGATGTCCTGTATCTCATTTTTTTTACTGTCAGTGGCCACTTTGAATAAAAGCGTTGCGTTAATAGCAGTGCTGCTAGTCAACAGCAGCCACTGGGAGATTAGGAACATAACAGCGTGCAAGAATGTCCTCCCCTGACGCTGAGGATCTCAGGATCCACAACCAGTCTAAGCATTTCCTCCAGGTTGTTATTGGACGGTCAACTTAGATATTTTGCCAAAAACTATTGAAGGTGCTGTAGGTAAGGTTTAACAGCTCTTACTTGAGTGTACTTTGTTTGAAACGGCCTAGCCATCCGTCAGCTATCAGTGAGTGAAATGCTCTGTGAGAATATCTGTTTCTAGTTGACTGCCCCTGTAGGAGACCATTTAGACATTAGACCGCTCCCGGCTCATTTCTGTTCAGGGAATCCATGTTGCCTGTCAAACACAGGTGCGTGAATGCAACACTTCCCAATGGTGGAGAAACATAGGGAGGGAGCAGAGAGGGAGCGTCGGAGCAGAGAGGGATGGGACGTTTTTTGGGTTGTTTAGTTAGTAGTACCAAAGTCTCACCTACAGCAGCTTTAGGCGATACTTTAAGCGGTACTTTCCCCAAAAAATGTTGGTATTGTTCCTTCCTCCTTTAAACAGCAAAACAAACACACCTTCACTCTGGTCTGAATGAAGCTGATGTCTGGTCGTTCTGTACTGCCGCTGTCCAGATGCCTTTCAAAACAAAGAGACATGAGTGACACATCTGACTCGTCTCCAGAGTCACTCAACAGGTCGGGCGGATCCACGTAAACTCACCTGTAGAGTTCAGCCAGGTAGATATCGAGGCGCTTCAGCTCCTCAAACTTATCTGGATGCACGGGCAGACAGACACACAGACAGACAGACAGACAGACAGACCCAACAGTCAGACACACCAACAGACAGACACACAGACAGACACACAGACAGCAAACACAAAGCGACAGACGGGGTGGCAGAACAAATCAATCTCATGGCAGACAAAGCGTCTAAGGCAGCGGTTCTCAACAAGTGCCAAACCTTAATCTTTAGAAAGAAGCCCATGAACTAACAAATGCTTTAATGTTAATTATTGTTTCAATGGCGTATTATTTCATTGAGTTTAGCCCCAATTGTTGCAGCTTTTTGATTTTAGCTCCATGTTTTTAACAGTACGTGAAGGCAATATTGGTAAATAAATGTTTTTTTGGGTCGACTGTCTAATGATACACGTGGGTCCTGAGGACCAGTTGAGAACTACTGGTTTAATGACACATGTGGGTCCTGAGGACCAGTTGAGAACCACTGGTCTAAGGTATGATGATGATGATGATGATGATGATGATGATTATGATGATAATGAGAATGATGAAGGGGTAGTTGTCTCCCACCTCTCTTCTCCTTCCACACCTGCAGCTCTTTGGTGAGCTCAGGGACCACCAGGAAGGTTTTCCAGCCCTGCCTCTTTTTAGACTTCAGGATGTCCCCAAATATGTGGTCTCCAACATACAGGATGTCCTTTCCCTTCATGTCCAGCAGGCCAATGATGACATCTGATGAGCCTGTTTAGACACACACACACACACATATAAATATGAATCAATGGGTGGGTTGAACATGATTATATGATTAGGATAGAATGATTATATTTGATTATAATTCTATAATTCCTTCAGTCCAGACCATACATATTTCAGAAATGATATAATATATATGTATAATATATATAATACAATGATAATATATATATATGTATAATATATATATATATATATATATATATATATATATATATATATATATATATATATATATATATATATATATATATATATATATATATATAATACAATGATATAATATATATGTATAATATATATAATATATAAATCATAAATATTCAAGACTTGGATACAAATGTAGGACATCATTTTATGGTAACTTGTTCCTTTTCCAATTTTTATTTATATTATATATAAGCTTATTATTTATGGACGCCGTACACACACACACACACACACACACACACCTCCAGAGTACACAGTTCCATGCCCAAGTTTTCCGGTATAGGTCCCGATATGGAGCTTCCCAGTGTCCTGAAGACCAGAACAGACCAGACCAGACAAACCAGACCAGACCAGACCAGACCAGATAGACCAGACCAGACCAGAAATAAGAGTTTATATGAGCATTGTTGAATACTTGATCCTGATTGTATAATACCATTCCAAGGGTGTGCATTTTTCATATATAACGGGATACCTCTGCCTTTTACCATTTCTGAATCAATGCACTACATACAGTATATAACATTGACAACAACGGTCAAATACAATTAAACTTTGTAGGTTACAGTAATTCTAATAATAATAATCTAATAATGTGATGCTCCAATAATGGGACAGCCCGTCGTGCTTTTTCCTAACATATCTCCAACCTCGGACACCACTCCCACGGCAGTGCAGCGAAACATACCGTGTCCACCTGTCTCAACACAGTGCCCTCTGCGAAGAACAGCGGCTTCCTGGTGTCCACGACGATGAGGTCAAAGTATGAGCGCCATGTTTTTTTGGGACTGCTAGGCTGGAAGAACGACCACGCAGGACTCCAGTTAGTTTGTTTAATGCATGCAGATGAAAGTTAGTTAACTTAACAAAATTCACCCTACAACACGCAAAGACCCTTCAACATATAAAGCATTTCAAACTCCACTTAAAGCTAATAACTTTTACCTTTGCGTCACTTTCCAGCAAGTAGGTCATGATGGCCTTGGGAAAAAACAATTAAAAATAGTGAATGTGAGCCAGTTTTGTTTTACTTACAATGTTATTTATTTTTGGATTAATACTTTAGGAAGCCTACCTTCGTGTACGCATAGTCACTATTAGTGGCCAGAAATACCTTGGCTACCTCCTTGATTCTGGTCAACAGAATAGGTAGATTGGGCTGGAAGTAGGGATCGGAATAAAGCCATCTTTAATCAAGAGTATAATATCTACAGGATCCTCCTCCAACACCTCCTACATACATAAAGATCAAACACCTACAGCTGTGTTTAATTTAAACTTACATCTTTGACAACAAATTTATCCAGATTCGTTAAGGTCCTCTCCTTCAGAATGCCCTGTAGATTAGATTGCATTGCCCATTAATGCAGTTTAACCAGAAGGTCAAATGAAGTATAATTTACAGATATTATTTACAAATGTAGTATTATTTACAGATATTATTTACAAATGTAGTGTTATTTACAGATATTATTTACAAATGTAGTATTATTTACAGATATTATTTACAAATGTAGTATTATTGACAGATATGCAGGAAATAAATAAAATAATGCGTTACTAGAAAACAAAGGGAAATGTTCCAGATTTCCAGAACTAATTAATTAATGTAATAAGTAATTAAATAGTAATTCATGTCATACCGTGTCATGAACATGGTCCATGGCATCTCTCACATCCTGAAACATACTTCTGAAGGACATGAACAAGTCTCCATGCTGGAAGCCCTTTCGGTGGCTGAAGCATATTTCCCAACATATTTTACTGTTATGTTTGTTAAACTACTACTTATTAATAGATATTATATGTAAGATACTACATGTAGGAAAAGAGAATAAAAAAGGGGGAAACATACTCACTTTATGTATCTTTTTGCTTTGCTGAAGAAGCCCACCAGGCAAGCATAGAGATAGGTTTCTATAGCAGCAATGTAGGAATATGACAGTTACTTTCATTAAAGCTGCACTGTGTACGTTTTCCCATTAGCAGCCTCTAGTGGCTTGAGTTGTAGCTACAGTTATAGCTACATCATCAGTAACTGACCTCAGATTTTCGCATTGTGGGGGGGGGGGGGGGGGGGGGGGGGTGACAACAGATTTATGACAAATTCCCTAAATGGTAAATAGCTGCAGTAGAAAAGTTACAAAATGCAAACGTCACTCCCTAGATTTGTTATAATTAAATAAAGCATTTAATTAAAGCCACTGTCTACATTTTTTGCTCGCCCCACTTTGTTTTGATTAAATTGTGTTTTGATTGAGTCTCATGGTTCTCATGTACTTATACTGGCCATTGCTATAGAGGCTAATGCATGAGAACCATGAGACTCAATCAAAACACAATTTAATCAAAACAAAGTGGGGTGATCCAAAATTGCTGACAGCAGCTTTAATTGTGGAGTTGAGCCCAAACAATGGCTACATTTTGTATTCCATTGCAAAGATAGTCTTTGTTTTTGCATCAAATGTATTGTGATTACAAAATGTATGTAACACAGTCCTGAAGTGAAGCATATGTTAGGGTGTGTGAGGTGTTTACCCAAGGAGAGATGTAACAGTGTGTTAGGGTGTGTGAGGTGTTTACATGAGGAGAGATGTAACAGTGTGTTAGGGTGTGTGAGGTGTTTACATGAGGAGAGATGTAACAGTGCATTAGGGTGTGTGAGGCGTTTACCCGAGGAGAGATGTAACAGTGCATTAGGGTGTGTGAGGTGTTTACATGAGGAGAGATGTAACAGTGTGTTAGGGTGTGTGAGGTGTTTACATGAGGAGAGATGTAACAGTGCATTAGGGTGTGTGAGGTGTTTACATGAGGAGAGATGTAACAGTGTGTTAGGGTGTGTGAGGTGTTTACCCGAGGAGAGATGTAACAGTGTGTTAGGGTGTGTGAGGTGTTTACATGAGGAGAGATGTAACAGTGCATTAGGGTGTGTGAGGTGTTTACATGAGGAGAGATGTAACAGTGCGTTAGGGTGTGTGAGGTGTTTACCTGACAGATTGAAGAGTGTGTTTAGGGTGTAGAAGCGATCGATGTCGGCCCTCTGAATGAACTCGTTGGGGTAGAAGTTCTTAATTGCCTGTCTGGGACACAAACAAACACAAAGAAACACAAAGAAACACAGAAATGCCGGTTATAAGAACTACGGAATGGATTAGACAAACAATGTGATGATCATGTTTGAAATATTTACATTTAATTTTGATTCAACTATTCTTTTCGATTTTCCATAATGGAAAGAAAATGCACTTGAGACACTAGAGAGATGAGTTAGTGTAGTGTAATACAGAGCTTTTAGCCTGTAGCCTATGGAGGTGCAGACAAGCAATGATTAAGTGCTGTATTTAAACGACGTTGCCATTGCCGCACCTAAGTGCGTGCCTATAGCTTAAAGGTTTTATTATTTCAACATCTGTGACCGCTCCTGCCCTATTCCGTTTGTTCCCTAGTCTTAGCTCAGACCTAAACCATCTACAGTCTAGTTTGGGATTTGTATGTTTCTTTGAATTTTACATGAACAAATAGCCAAAGTAAAGAACTAGTAAAGAACCTTGTTTAGCATCAGTGTGTGCATCTCGGTTCGTCAAAGTGCACTGAACGTTTACAGCGGAGCGGCAGCCCTGCAGCCCTGGATAACACAACCCTGTAGGCGTCATTCAGGGGGTCTGGTTCTCCTTTAAATGGGTGTTACCGTTGAGTTACCTGGAGGAACTTACCTGGGAAGGAAGTTAAAGCCGTGACTGCAGACCAGAATGTTCCCATTTGAATCTATTTTTAGCAGGTTTCCATACCGTGTGTCAAACACGAGGCCACTGTAAGATACAAAGGACACATTTGGTACACAAGCTCATATTGAAGTGAGATGCACTAGACCGTCTGAGAGCAGTACGTGGGTACAGCCTTCTAGCGGTGAAACGGAGCAATGAACTCACCGCGTGGGGAAGCTGGGGTCGTACGTGTAACGCAGAAGCTCGTGAGGATAGCCGATGGACACCAGTCTGTCTCTTATCAGCTCGAAGCCCAGACTCTCGTAGTCAGGAGATTTATACACTACACACACACACACACACAAACACACACACAAAGTTGAAAGCCTCACAGGTAAGATAAACATGGAAAGCGCTTCATGTTTGAGCCCAGAAGAAGAAGACGTACTGGCCAGGGTGTAATCCATGTCGAAGCCAAAACACTTGACGTTGTCCAGAGTGACATTTTTGTTCACAAATACCCTGGAAACAAACCAATCAAAAGACAGTTGGATTCTGCTGTAACCAGGAACTCACAGGCCTGCTTGCATGCTTGAAGCTCATGCAGACATATAATGCATACAAGAACATAATGTGTTCACTCATCTCACATGTACATCCTACTACCAGACATGTTGTGGTTATGACACAGAACCAAAGTGGGAAAACATTTAACATGTCAACATTTAACATATAAACATTTAAAATGTCAACATTTAACATGTAAACATTTAACATATAAACATTTAAAATGTCAACATTTAACATGTAAACATTTAACATATAAACATTTAAAATGTCAACATTTAACATGTAAACATTTAACATATAAACATTTAAAATGTCAACATTTAACATGTAAACATTTAACATGTAAACATTTAACATATAAACATTTAAAATGTCAACATTTAACATGTAAACATTTAACATGTAAACATTTAACATATAAACATTTAAAATGTCAACATTTAACATGTAAACATTTAACATGTAAACATTTAACATATAAACATTTAAAATGTCAACATTTAACATGTCAACATTTAACTTGTCAACATTTAACATGTCAACATTTAACTTGTCAACATTTAACATGTCAACATTTAATGTCAACATTTAACTTGTCAACATTTAACATGTCAACATTTAACATGTCAACATTTAACATGTCAACATTTAATATGTCAACATTTAACATGTCAACATTTAACATGTCAACATTTAACTTTTACTACCTACCTCTCCAGATGTGTACTGTTCAACACTGTATGTCCCTACCAGAGGTGTACTGTTCAACACTGTACGTACCTACCAGGTATCCTCCAGATGTGTACTGTTCAACACTGTATGTCCCTACCACTAGCCTACCCTTAATCCTCCAGATGTTTACAGGGCTTTGGACTCATGTCAACCCTGCTGTTTCAGTATAGTGGAGCTATTTCCATTTGCCAGATGCATGTGCGTAGGTCTACATAAATAGCACATGTTGGTTAAATGTCATATGCATGCGTCGTGTGTGTCTATAGATAAAGTAGATGAAAAGGACGTTGTTATGCAGGTCTCTAGCCCGTAACTAGAGGGGACTCACGTTTGGTGATAGGCTCTGTTGGGTTTGGTCTCATCTGCCATGTTGGGCTCGCTGTCCTCCAGCTGCCGCGTGGTTTCTCTCACAGCTCCGCCAGGCATTCACAACATTCACTACTTTGTCGCACTTTTAATAGGCGCAGTTTTGTTTTGCTGGTGGGGTCGCGCATGACGCGTAAATGACGCCCATCGCCTCATTTAAACCCCCAAGATTGTGTTATCAGAGGCGCACAGGCGCACAGGGCCACGGGCCTTGCGTAATCAGCGGCTGGGTGCGCGTAATGCTACATATGTGTGTGCAGTAATAGGCTTTTAAAGCACTGATCATCAATCAAATCGTTATATCAAATGCCTTGTCTCATTTTAATACGAGTAGCCACTTTAAAATCGGCATGCCGTTAGAGCAGGCAGTGCATTTGCCAATGCATAAATAAATAGCGAATCATATAGGCTAGTAATGAATTGTCTTTTATTTCATGAGGATGATATACAGGAAACGGTGAATATCTGGTGAATATATCGTGAATATCTTTCTAGGGCGTCCTCTAGGATGACTGTCATAGATAAGTAAGGTGGGATTTTAAAAAAACTGGTCGTTGGCCAAGTCCATATAGCTTACTGATAACCCTTCAGCTCCACCATGACAGTCTTTCCAGTTTCACTAAAACATAGTTAGTTTCATTATAACATAGTTGTTTTTTTATTAGCACCGTAAGTTTAATGATTGACATAGTGAGTGTAATTATTACTGTAGTTAGTTTTATTATAACGTAATTAGATTCATTATAACATAACATAGGCCGATAAACATGTGGTCAGAGTCTGGTCTGACACGAATGCCCCTCTGTGTCAACTGCCGTTTCAAAGCGTGTCGGTCCACAAGTCTTAGTCTTAGTCTCAGTCTCAGTCTCAGTCTCAGCCTTAGTTTCAGTCTTAGTCTCAGTCTCAGCCTTAGTTTCAGTCTTAGTCTCAGTCTTAGCCTTTGTCTCAGTCTTAGTCTCTGTCTTAGTTTTAGTCTTAGTGTGCATTTTCAGAAACTCTTGTTTGATTTCAAGGGCAGAAAGGTTATTGGTTTCAGGGACGTTGAACCACACAAATGCTGCAACGGTGGTGTTGAAGAACAGGAAGATCATAAAACAGAAGCTGCCCAGATATTTCTGAAGAATCAAACAGAAACACAACACATGACGAGTCAGGAAACATGCCTTTATATGAGGTGCAGATTGTGTGGTCCTGTTTCATGTTGGTGGTACTAAACTTACCACAATAAACGGGAACAACATCCCCACCAGGAACATACAAACCCAGTTGATGTTGGAGGCGATGGCGTACCCGGCAGGTTTGTATGAATGAGTGAAGAATTCACCCAGTAGACTCATGGTTACTCCCGCTAAATGAAAAAAAAAGTAAAACAAATGATTACTACATTACAATTAGTGTAAATATCATATACTATATGTTATACATTTAGATGTTTTGTATGACCTACCAGGTCCACTGGAGAAAAAGAAGATACTGAGAAAGATAAGTAGGATGCTGCAGTAAGGCATCCAACTGATTTGAGTCTGGGAAAACAATTATATTTAGTATTTATTTACACATTTCATTCACTTTGCATCATTCTGGCGCCTTTTGTCACATTGGAAAACATGAGCAGGTGATTGCATGTGGACAGTTGCTCTACCTGCAGGTTGAGAGTGATGGTGAGTAACGTCTGGGTGACACCCACGCCTATGTAGCCCCAGAGCAGAAGCGCTTTTCTTCCTATGAACCCAACAGCTATGGCCTGCAAGACCCAAAGGTACATCACATGAAACCTGCACCCTCGGGTGACTCCAGTAATGGCATACAGGAGATGTTTCACAAGGAGATGCTAAACACACCTTTTCATTGTAATGTTTTAGCATTGACAATACATCATAGAAAAAATACATGCATATTCAATATAGGAAATAGATCTTCACAGAGAATGTCATAAGAATAGACTACACAATAATAATAATAATAATAATAATAATAATAATAACAACAACAACAACAACAACAACAACAACAACAACAATAATAATAATAATAACAATAATAATAATAATAATAATAATAATAATAGGAGATAAGTTATAGTAGAACCAAGGATGCATTATTAAGGGGGGGGGGGGGGGTTGACCCGTCCAGTCAGCTACGTCATGTAAGATGTTTACTTTTATTAAAGTCCAACTTGCTATATATTTGTACTTATCGACCTTTTTCTAGAACCCAATAGAGCTCAACAGTAGGGAAGTCCGGAAGTAAAAATCCCATTCAGATTCTGAATCGCGGACCTTGTTTTCAGTAAAAACATGTTTTATTTGCGATGTCATGGAGAGGTACTACACTACCCACAATCCTAAGGTGTAAAAGCGACGTCTCTGATTGGTGGAGCATGCTGTTATCATGGAAATGTATACCGAAGCCGCGAATTCGGACACACTCGTGGGGAATCGGTGGGACGCCCGAGCGGTGATTCCCATTCATTCGATATCCTCAAACATCTTCACTAAAACATTTTATTTCAAAAGTGGCGAGGACAAAAACAGGATACGAAATACCCCCCCCTGTCCCTAGTGGTCCCACGGCCATGAGCAGAACGAAGACATAGACATGTTGGGGGGACTCACACAGCCGAGAGAGGAGGCCACCTCACACAACCCCATCCCCAAGGCCACGTAGCGCAGCTGCTGTTCAGGTATCCCTGCAGCCCTGAACACATCCATGGAATAGAAGTACACCTGGAACAGGAGGAAGACATGTTGATTTATTTATACCTCAATATGAAATTATGTTAGCATACTTTCAGCGTGAATGTGTTAAACAAATATATATATACTGGAGTTTGACAAACCTTGTAATCATTCATAACTTTAAAGCTGCTAGCAACATGTTGTAATCATTCATAACTTTAAAGCTGCTAGCAACATGTTGTAATCGTTCATAGCTTTAAAGATGCTAGCAACATGTAATCGTTTATACATTTAAAGATGCTAGCAACATGTAATCGTTTATACATTTAAAGATGCTAGCAACATGTAATTGTTTATAAATTTAAAGATGCTAGTAACACCATTCATATGCATGCAAGGTCAAGGAAACATAGATCCCCTTTATGTTTTAAAGTGATATACTATTTTATTTGTTTGTGACGTCACATGTGGAAGGTATAATGGTTAGCAGCACAATATGGGACAATCCTAAATGTTGAAATAAAATACTGATGACTTGAGATAATTGCAAACCATGCATGTTATAAAATGTTGCAACCAGCGTCAGTAAAAAAGTGACTTGGTGTCACTCACAGCGTTGATACCAGACAGCTGCAATGCTGAGAAGGTAACGATGATGGTCAGGACCGGCCAGCGCATGGAGCGGCTCAGCAACAGCTCCATAACTGTGTGGACTTTGATGTCCTGGAGTGCTGTCCTCTCCTGCAGCATCTCCTTTGTGTCCACACTGTAGTCCCTGGAGCCCCACAGCCTCTTAGCAGCTGAGTGTGGACACAACACAGACACCTTACGGTTGAAGTCAGAACACCAGCGGTTGCATTAAAAAGACGTTATATTGGGTTTTAGGTCGGTGGGCGCACCTCTATCATAACCCTGGTGGTCTCTCCTGTTGAGCAGGAGGTAGCGGGGAGACTCCGGCAGGAGAGGCAGGGTGGAGAGCTGGAGCAGAGCAGCAAAACCACTGAAACCCAGCAGCCAAACCCAGCGGTCTCCTGTTCCCAGCAACTCTCTGCAGAGGAACCATCCATCAATCACATCATTAGTACAGGATTGTTTTAGATTATTATATGAAATGTATATTATATAAAAGGTCCAATCTCTCATCATGCTGAGCCATCAAAAGGTTTGGATGGTGGGAGAATAGAGCCATGTCCCTCTGACACATTTCGACTCAAAACAATGTGTGAATTGTCTGTTGCCAAGAGAAAGTGAATGTTCAGCATGTTAATTCAACACCATGTGACTAAACACAATGTCTTAGTGTGTTGACTTACCCGATCCCCAGGAGCTGACCAATGAACTTCCCTAAAGAGCAGAAGGTAGCAACCATCACGCCCACTGTTCCTCGCAAGTTCTTTGGGGCGCATTCTACCAAGTACATGGGGTGGAGAGTAACGCCGACCCCTTGAGAAGACCAAGAGGGAGCCATCATTTACTAGAGCAGTCAATAATCTATAATTGGATGGCTAATGACCTCATGGGTCTGAGCGATTTACAAGTCCAAGTATAAATAGGAATTGATTATGTGTTTGTGTGTACGAGTGCATGCGTTGGGGGGGAGGGGTTATTGAGCAACTACCCATAAAGCAAATGGGGAATGGAAAAAATGGAAAGGAATTTCTTATGGGCTTACCAGTGTTGATGCCATAGAGTAAACGTGCGACCATGATCATCTCAAAGGACACGGCCCTTTGACTCAGTACCATCAAAACTGCAGCAAGGATGGCCGGCAGATTGTTCAGCAGAAGACATTGCTTTCTAAGGATTAAAGAGATAACTGAGAACTGGCCTACTGTCAGTACAGGGCTCATATTGGGTCTGATCAACTCAAATAAGTTCAAACACGGTTCTGTAGCTCAGTCCTGGACGTGAGGTTGATCTGCACATTCCAGGCGTTAGGACACCTGGTTGGCCTGTGAGCTCTTAAGTCTCTCGCTTGCAGGGAGTTGGGTGAGAGACACAAAACACTGGTCAACAAAGTCATCAAAATAGTTATTTTATGATTGGAAAATGGAAGCCATGAAACTCATGGAATGTGAGATAATGAATAGTAAGGATAATGTGGAAAGAGGATGCAGAAGACCCAGAGAATGTGGTTAGGGTTAGGGTACAAAGGACAAAGGACTCCCTTTCTTTGGCGGTCCACCAAAATGTCTGAACTCTAGTTTTCTAGCAGTAGCAGGATGACCTGCCAGACCCGGTAGCAAACATTAGTGGGAACAACAATACAACTCGGTGGCCCATGCCCTGGATCTATAGCCCCTCTGATGATGATCTCGATTCCACAACCCTGGAGCTCAAATGGATTGGTTTCAGGTGTCTTCTCTTGTTCAGGTGAGTCAAACTTTCTGGAGATCTTCTGGTTCTTGGTCTCAGGATTGTAGGAGAGGATAAAATCAAAGTCAAACCCACCAAGCAGACAGGAGTGGAGAGACGTTCAGGGATCCTCCAAATAATTAATGGATGATTTAGCCCACCAGCCAACGTCTCCTCTGAGCCAATGTTTACTGTAGAGCCAGTTTACTATAGACATCCAGATTTTTTTTTCCAATGTCCTAATTATGTTCTGCAGGGGTAAGACAGCAGGAGTAGGCATAAGCTTGTTTTTACTTGTGCAAGGAGAGCAGGGTCAGGGTACACCAAGACAGGTTACGCAGAACGACCCAAATGCAGAAACAAGGCAGGAGATGAAGTCTCAAAAGTGAACAAGACACTTTACTGAAAACTCAACCAGCAACACAGCCACATCTAATGAACTAACATGATTTCAAGCAGGATCCTGACACAGTTCAGTAAAAAGTAGCCTGCACTCACACAAGCACCTTTTAATGCAGTAAAATCTACATAATACAGACTTTGTAACACAACGACAATCAGCGGATACCATCACCTAATCAGACAAAAATAATCTATACTTGTACAATCTAGCTATAAGGATAGCATTGCAAAATATTATCTGAAACAACTGCATAATAGCTAATGGTGAGATAGCTGTGATGAAATTTGACTTTTTGTTGAAACATCGTACAGTATTCCTCACAACATTGTACTGGAAATATAAAGATAAAAATCAACTCGAAGATAAAAATTGTATAATCACACACAGGGTCCACAATCAATGGCTGATGGATTTTACCATTTGGCAGGTAAAAAGATTCAGGGTTAGATATTTAAACAACCACACATAAAGTGTAATGAGTTCAGTGAAGGACTTTACTCTTTGAGATTAAAGGCTATCCAAACACATTCCCCCTGACCCTTTGACCAGTAAAAGCAGCCATATTTAAACAATATACAACTCAATGGTTTTTGTCAGAATTAAAGTTTGGAAAGTTACACTTAATCTTGGTTTTCTGAGTAAAAACCTTATAGAAGACTTGTTGTACAAGAAGCCTCCGGGTCTTCCAGCAGTCGAGCTAAAGAGTCTAGAACCAGAGGAGGTTTGTTGTGTTGAGGTTGGTTGGCAGTGAAGAAAGGAAAGCATGAGCATGGCCTTCGCGTTTTTCCACTCCTGATGATGGTGTGATGACGGGTTTTAATTCATCCACTGTCTTGGTGATTCATTTACCCTCCTTCTTTCACTATGAATCTGCAATTACTGACCTGCCGTACTTCTTGCACATTTGTTCTGCCAGCAGGGACCCCAGCATACCTCCGATGCAGAAGATGGAGACGAGGAAGGACCAGATGAGAGAGACCTGCCCCTCGTCCAGACGGACACCATAGCGTTGTGTTCCCGTCGTGTTCACCAGCTCCTTTATGAACTACAACCACCACGTGTTGTTAGTGTGTGTGTGTGTGTGTGTGAGTGTAGTATAATCATATATTTGGGCATGTCTCCGGTCCTGACCAACCCACTAGAGCGGTCCTGACCCAACACACTAGAGAGGTCCTGACCAACACACTAAAGTGGTCCTGACCCAAAACACTAGAGAGGTCCTGACCAACACACTAGAGAGGTCCTGACCCAAAAAAAGAGGTCCCCCGCCTTCGCCGCTTGTACCCCCGGTCTGGTAAGCGGGCCTGAGGATTAGCGCCGACCGGCTGCGATCCCCGATCAGGCTGTCTTGCTGCCAGAAGTTGGATAACCTCCACCCCCCACTCCCCTCTCGTGGTGCAAGTTATGTGATTCATGTTGTGGAAAAAGTGTTGTAAAAGTTTGTGTTTTTGTTGCTGAGGTGTTTTTTTCCTGTTCCCACACTGTACTCCCTATAGGGGCATAGTCTGGGGGTTGTTTTTTTCTCTCCTCCCCTCTCCTCATGTTTTGCTGTTTTCTGCCCCGCAAATTGCTCTGTCATCCTGCCCTGTTTGTCAGGCCCAATCTCGCTGGTACTTGTGACTAGTGACAAATAAAGGTTCATTCATTCATTCATTCATTCATTCAAAACACTAGAGAGGTCCTGACCCAACACACTAGAGCGGTACTGACCCAAAACACTAGAGAGGTCCTGACCAACACACTAGAGAGGTCCTGACCCGGTCATGACCCAACAGAGCTCTTTTTACACAGAACATTCTCAAACAGTTACTTATAATATATTCAGGTCTAGCAAGTAAGGCCCAAAGTACTTGATATATGATACATAAAGCTTTATATTTATGAAGTTTTGCTTACCAAAGAGGGAGAAGTCATGACTGAAACATGAAAGCCATACTGAAACGATCCACCGATGCCAATAATGAAAATGGCAGCGATTACAAGAGGGTACTCTAGCTGCAGAAACAGAGAACATTTATCCTCATATCCTAGTCAGGTATTCCTTTCAAAATACAATTATGCCATATAATAACCATAAAAAGTAAGTAGCACTTACTAGGGTCATCAATAGCTTTGCCATTGCTGCAGTTATGTCCTTGCCCCGTCCAGGATGCAGTCAAATGACGACACCTTCCGACTAGTTGTGTTGAAACATTAACTCAACTGAAACGTCACATTTTAAAATCACAGGCGATCTACAACAAGGCGAAAGAAGAGCATCCATTTACTTAGTTCCCTGCCTAGATGTAGCAGTCTAGATGTACCAGTCTAGATGCACCTGTCTAGATGTACCAGTCTAGGTGTAGCTGTCTAGATGTACCAGTCTAGATTTACCTGTCTAGATTTACCAGTCTAGGTGTAGCAGTCTAGATGTACCAGTCTAGATTCACCTGTCTAGATGTACCAGTCTAGATGTACCAGTCTAGGTGTACCAGTTTAGATGTACCAGTTTAGATGTACCAGTCTAGATGTACCAGTCTAGATGTACCAGTCTAGGTGTAGCAGTCTAGATGTACCAGTTTAGATGTACCAGTCTAGATGTACCAGTCTAGATGTACCAGTTTAGATGTACCAGTCTAGATGTACCAGTCTAGATGTACCAGTTTAGATGTTCCAGTTTAGATGTACCAGTCTAGATGTACCAGTCTAGATGTACCAGTTTAGATGTACCAGTCTAGGTGTACCAGTCTAGATGTACCAGTTTAGATGTACCAGTCTAGATGTACCAGTCTAGATGTACCAGTTTAGATGTACCAGTCTAGGTGTAGCAGTCTAGATGTACCAGTTTAGATGTACCAGTCTAGGTGTAGCAGTCTAGATGTACCAGTTTAGATGTACCAGTCTAGGTGTAGCAGTCTAGATGTACCAGTTTAGATGTACCAGTCTAGGTGTAGCAGTCTAGATGTACCAGTTTAGATGTGGTGTAGCAGTCTAGATACCAGATCTCACTGTGTTGATTGTTACTTTAAAGAAAGACTACAGTACAGGAACAGCAGGGAGACATTAGTGTGTGAGGCGTTTGGGACTTACATGTACCTTTGTAATGTCTAATTATTATTGATAAATGAGCACAACTGTACTCTAATTTAGCCTTTGTGTTGCTTAAAGGTCAGTTGTTAAGGCACTTCATGAAAACAATGAAAGCTTTACAATTTTAAATAAAAGGCATAATTTCTTTAAGAACAAATACAAATGGGATATGTTAACACATTCAATTGAGCAAATTGGAAAAACCCCAGAATAAAGTGATTGTTGAAACCAAAAGAAAAGTGTGATGGGGAAGACAATATGGGTCTCATTAGCATGCAGATCCTCACCGTTCCCTGACCTTCACTAGTTAGATCAATAGTGGCTGTAGGAGGAAAATACAGACTGAGAGACACTAAAGTTAGTAGCTTGAAAGTACGTCATAAGGCGTAGTTTGAAAGAATAGAGATTATAATAAGATCTTTATTTCAATTCTTTTATTTTTTTAATACAACATTATATTAAAAGTGGGGTAGCCTTTTATTCATGGTTGCATTGAGTATATTGAACAGTGCTGTAAACGTGGTCGTAAACAGCTATGAGGAAATCTAAATAAAACAGCGCTAAATAAAGTGTATTAAATTGATCAGGGGAGTATTCAGGGGAGTATTGAAGTGTGTGAAGATGTGTGTGCGACTCAATCTTGTGGTTAAACTAATTTCTAAACCCTGGCTACCGCCTGATTGTAGCATAGTTAAATATTATCATCAAGATGTGACTTTTTACCTCCATCAGGTCATGCAAATCAGTGACGAAAAACCGCATTAATGGCCAGCTTCCATTGAATAAAGTAAATAAGTAAACATTGTGGACAGTCTCAACCTTTTCAGTGGGAAGGGACAGGCGATTGATTTCATGTTTTTTTTTATTTCACCTTCTTTTATTGTTTTGGACAGAACTGCAGAATCTGGGAGAGGAAGAAGTCAGCTCTTCATATTCGTATTAATAGTTTATTTTAGGTTAAATATGGATAACATTAGGCCTATACGTTCCCGACCCAGGACACACTGGAGGATTATAACATTATCTGGAGGAACTCCTCGGGGCAGGCTGAGGGCCTGCAGGTGTCAGTGAAGAGGCATATTTATAGTACTGATTTCTACGTGCCCAGGCCCAACACCATGGGGGGCATTAGTGCCCTGGCCTGCCCCAAATCATGGCCCAGAGCTGTGCACCACATTTGTTGTGTGGACGGTTTTGAGTATTTTTCAGAGATAGAGATAGAACACAAAGTTCACAGGTCAGTCAATTTCTATGTAACTGTATTTATTATTTAACTCAAAACTTACTTAAGTACACTCAATTTTAAAAATACTCAAAAAAGTACAAGTAAGTTGCTGAATTACAGTAACTTGAGTCTTTGTAATTTGTTACTTTACAGTCTTGGTTATAAGTTACACTAAGTGTGAGAAATCACAAGATTATCATGAATGCAATTGTACAGTTTTGTTTTGCAAAGAGACGTTTTCTGAGATGGGATGTTTGTGGGTCATTTATTTTACATGCCTGAGAATGATTTGAAACATGACAGTTGAACTAAGATGGTGGCTGTAAGTCACAGCCTGTAGTGTGGCAGTGCACGTGTCCCTCATTCATATAACTGGTGACTGCAAACAGTGAAGAATCCACATGAAGAGCTAAATAGAACTAAAATATCCACTACTAAATAAATATATATATTGTTACGACTGGCTCCAAGGCCGCAACAAAACAGGATAGGTTGACGCGTGGTTATACAAAGCAGTCCCGTTTATTGCTGGTAACACCAGTAAAACGTACGATGGAGTGTGGAAGTGTGTGTCAATGGTGTGGGAGAGTGCTTGTATGTAATGTCAAACGTGTGGTGCGTGTTGTCCAGTGCAGAACAAAACAAAACAGCAGCAGCAGTGTGTCGATCCTGAGGAAGAGAGAGAGAGCGAGAACTGGAACCAGCCGGCTTAAATGAGCTGCAGAGCCAGGCACAGGTACTCCCAATCAGCCATCCACTGCAACCTGCAACACACAGACACAGCCACACCCACTACACACAGACACAGACAAGGGCTGAGGGCCGTAACAATATATATATATATATATATATATATATATATATATATATATATAATAATCTATATATAAATACCTATTTGAATAATACAACAGGACCATTCTTCTGTGTGGCCCTCAGATATCATAGCAGTATCCAGCCAAGTTCTAAAATGAATACGAAAATTGTTCGTATTCAAAGAACAAAACTTCAAAGGTCAAGATAACAAAAGGAAAAGGAACAAAAAAGGTCAAGATAAATAATAAAATCATAGGTGTGGCGTAAAAATAATATGAATTATATTAGAAGTTATAACAAATAAATGCTATGTCTCTCTGCCTACCAATGATCTCTCCATCCACCGATACTGCCACAATGATGCAGTACAATAAAAGACCTTCAGGTGGCGATAACAGGATGACTTCCATTTATCTCCAGCCTGCGTCCCTGTCCTCTTGCAGATGAAGACCCCTGTCCTCCTTGCTTGTGGTCAGAGCGCCATGGCAACAGAGAGGGGGGGGGGGGGGGGGGGGGGGGGGGGGGGGGGATGCTCAAGGAGTCGTGGCACAAACACAAAAGGCCCCACCGAGGCATGGCCACAGCTGATTAACATGAATAATGGAGGACCCCCAGGTTCCTTTTACAAGGACCTTTTCAGGTCCCCTTAAACGCTGAATATATTCTCATTATTTCAAGTGTGAACTCCAGTGCAGGCAGGGTGACTTACTCAGCTAATGGTTTTACAAGAGCCCCCTCACCCGCCCTATCCCCCCCCCACCCTCACCCACCCTATCCCCCCCCACACACCTTATCCCCCCACCCTTCCCCCTACCCTATCCCCCCACCACTTCCCCCTCACCTTATCCCCCCACCCTTCCCCCCACCCTATCCCCCCACCACTTCCCCCTCACCTTATCCCCCCACCCTTCCCCCCACCCTTCCCCCCACCCTATCCCCCCACCACTTCCCCCTCACCTTATCCCCCCACCCTTCCCCCCACCCTTCCCCCCACCCTATCCCCCCACCACTTCCCCCTCACCTTATCCCCCCACCCTTCCCCCCACCCTATCCCCCCCACCACTTCCCCCTCACCCTATTCCCTCACCCTTCCCCCACCCTACCCCCCCCCCCCCCCACCACCACCACCACTTCCCCCTCACCCTATTCCCTCACCTTCCGCCCCCCCCCCACCCCACATACCACTTCTGTGGTATGTTTAGAAGCACTCAGCCTGCAGCCGATGAGCAGGAGGCGTTGGTGAGGCATGATGATGAACCAGTGGGATGCGTTCGAGTGCCGTTTCATGTTTCATGTTTCATGTGGTAATAAAGCCTTTAGTAGCTCAGTATTAATAGGACCAGTATGTTACGCCACAGGACTGGACGCTTGTATTTATAGAAGAGAAGGACGTCACCGCCGACATTTGTCTGCTGTGGAATGGCGTGAAAGAAGAGACCACTGTTACAGAACCCACTCCAGTAGGTTTAGTACCGAGTGGACTGTTACAGAACCCACTCCAGGAGGTTTAGTACCGAGTGGGCTGTTACAGAACCCACTCCAGTAGGTTTAGTACTGAGTGGGCTGTTACAGAACCCACTCCAGTAGGTTTAGTACCGAGTGGGCTGTTACAGAACCCACTCCAGTAGGTTTAGTACTGAGTGGACTGTTACAGAACCCACTCCAGGAGGTTTAGTACCGAGTGGACTGTTACAGAACCCACTCCAGGAGGTTTAGTACCGAGTGGACTTTTACAGAACACACTCCAGTAGGTTTAGTACCGAGTGGGCTGTTACAGAACCCACTCCAGGAGGTTTAGTACCGAGTGGGCTGTTACAGAACCCACTCCAGTAGGTTTAGTACCGAGTGGGCTGTTACAAAACCCACTCCAGTAGGTTTAGTACCGAGTGGGCTGTTACAGAACCCACTCCAGGAGGTTTAGTACCGAGTGGGCTGTTACAGAACCCACTCCAGTAGGTTTAGTACCGAGTGGGCTGTTACAAAACCCACTCCAGTAGGTTTAGTACTGAGTGGGCTGTTACAAAACCCACTCCAGGAGGTTTAGTACCGAGTGGGCTGTTACAGAACCCACTCCAGTAGGTTTAGTACCGAGTGGGCTGTTACAAAACCCACTCCAGTAGGTTTAGTACCGAGTGGGCTGTTACAGAACCCACTCCAGGAGGTTTAGTACCGAGTGGGCTGTTACAGAACCCACTCCAGTAGGTTTAGTACCGAGTGGGCTGTTACAAAACCCACTCCAGTAGGTTTAGTACCGAGTGGGCTGTTACAGAACCCACTCCAGTAGGTTTTGTACTGAGTGGGCAGAACACACTCCAGTGACACTGTTACAGAGTGTGTTCTGCAACAGTGGGCTGTTACTGTGTGTGTTCTGTAACAGTGGACTGTTACATTGTGTGTTCTGCTACAGAACAAACTCATTTGGTTTATTAATGAGTTACAGAACACACACACCAACGTCTCCACACTTCCTCAGGGTGTAGACAACTTTGTATTTCTCCCACAGCAGAACTTCAACATGTTGAGAGTAAAATATTCAGCAGCTGAGCAGATGCAGAGGGAAGCCAGATGTCTCAGTGCAAACACATTTCAAATGTATTTATTCAGTGACCTTGACCAACTGCTCCCACAATAGAAGGCTTGGGAACACCTTATTATTGAGTTATTCAAGGCTAAACTGGAGAAGTGAACATCACTGAAAAAATGACCCACAGCCACACACACCCAACTTCTATCAAACATCTGTAAGTTCAAAACGACTCTTTATTCTTAATGTTTCCTGATCCCAAGGGAATTCAAGTTATTATAGGAAGATATTGCATGTTTTTTTATCATCTCAAAATGAACACTGATCGTATTGTGAATACTGATCACATTGTGAATATTGATCGTATTGTGAATACTGATCACATTGTGAATATTGATCGTATTGTGAATACTGATCGTATTGTGAATACTGATCACATTGTGAATATTGATCGTATTGTGAATACTGAACACATTGTGAATATTGATCGTATTGTGAATACTGAACACATTGTGAATATTGATCGTATTGTGAATATTTATCGTATTGTGAATACTGATCGTATTGTGAATACTGATCACATTGTGAATATTGATCGTATTGTGAATACTGAACACATTGTGAATATTGATCGTATTGTGAATACTGAACACATTGTGAATATTGATCGTATTGTGAATATTGATCGTATTGTGAATACTGATCGTATTGTGAATACTGATCACATTGTGAATATTGATCGTATTGTGAATACTGAACACATTGTGAATATTGATCGTATTGTGAATATTTATCGTATTGTGAATACTGATCGTATTGTGAATACTGATCACATTGTGAATATTAATCGTATTGTGAATACTGATCACATTGTGAATATTGATCGTATTGTGAATACTGAACACATTGTGAATATTGATCTATTGTGAATATTTATCGTATTGTGAATACTGATCGTATTGTGAATACTGATCACATTGTGAATATTGATCGTATTGTGAATACTGAACACATTGTGAATATTGATCGTATTGTGAATACTGAACACATTGTGAATATTGATCGTATTGTGAATATTTATCGTATTGTGAATACTGATCGTATTGTGAATACTGATCACATTGTGAATATTGATCGTATTGTGAATACTGAACACATTGTGAATATTGATCGTATTGTGAATATTTATCGTATTGTGAATACTGATCGTATTGTGAATACTGATCACATTGTGAATATTAATCGTATTGTGAATACTGATCACATTGTGAATATTGATCGTATTGTGAATACTGAACACATTGTGAATATTGATCGTATTGTGAATATTTATCGTATTGTGAATACTGATCGTATTGTGAATACTGATCACATTGTGAATATTGATCATATTGTGAATACTGAACACATTGTGAATATTGATCGTATTGTGAATATTTATCGTATTGTGAATACTGATCGTATTGTGAATACTGATCACATTGTGAATATTAATCGTATTGTGAATACTGAACACATTGTGAATATTGATCGTATTGTGAATACTGAACACATTGTGAATATTGATCGTATTGTGAATATTTATCGTATTGTGAATACTGATCGTATTGTGAATACTGATCACATTGTGAATATTGATCATATTGCGAATATTGATTGTATTGTGAATACTGATCGTATTGTGCATATTGATCGCATTGTGAATATTGATCGTATTGTGAATATTGATCACATTGTGAATATTGATCGTATTGTGAAAGCTGATTGTATTGTGAATATTGATCGTATTGTGAATACTACGGCTCTCTGCAGATCAGAACTAAACTGATTACTTCCAGGGACAAGTCTTCCAGCGGGATGTTTTCCAATGTTTGTGTGCATCATTTGCTTATTGAGCCTAAGAGAAATATAAAAAAGGCCCCAAACATTGTTTAAGAATGTAATTCCACATCCATGCTGAATCCCAGAGACCTTATCTGAGTGCCCCTCCTCCCATCACATCTCTCTACAACAAACGACAGCAGAGCGTCCCAGGAGGAGAATAAACAGGTGACCCTGGGGTCAGACCCCCCCCCCCCCTCCACGTTGCCACTGCTGCCCTTCAGCGAGCCACTTAAGCCAGATTGCTTCAGTAAATCTTCAGCCCAACACAAATGACTCACATGTCAGCTCTCGGCACACCGATTCCCAGCAGTAGACGATCAGCCATCAGCCAGGCAAGGGAACAACGTGGCTGGAAGAGAGAGAAGAAGAGGAGCTTCTGAATAGAGCGCTTGTTACCGTGGTGATTATAGAGCTTGTACATCACCACGTCACATTGCAATGACCGCCTCCATTTTGGAAGCAGAGGATCATTGTAACGTTAGTCATTATGTTGGTAGTCATGTTTTTTTGGTCATTGTTTAGTCATTAACAGTGAAATGATTTGTCATTATGGGGAGACATTGTTGTGTTTGAAACTGCAGCGTTTCACATGCGAGACGTGGCAAAACAAAGTTTTCATTAGCCTATGTTCGGTATTCGGTATCCTACTGATGTAGGACTTTACAGTCCTACAGCTCTCTAGAGTCCTCTCAATATGGCGCCAACAAAAAAATCCCATGATGCATTCTGATTAACAAGCCCTACGGGGGGCGTAAACACACCTCGTTACAGACGGCAGCGCGGCTCCCGTACCGCTCTACTGTTGTCGTGAATAACGCTCTGATTCCCTTTTCTCCCACGGCTGATGGCATAATGATGACATAATGAAATGAATCGTCAAAGAGGTCTTTCAGGAGCCATCATGGTCCATTAGCGTCCCGCAGCTGATACTCGATAGGATTCAGATTAGCTGATTAAATGGTCAGAAAGCGAGCTTTGTCAATCTTAAAAGGGTTTTAAGATTGTTTAACGGTCCCGAGACTGCAGATCCTCTAATGGAGCTATGAATAAGAAACCATAGTGGGCTGTAACATCCTAACAGTCCTCGCCGACAACATGCCATCAACTGTAAATATATTTACAGTGTGATCTTAATTTCTCAACTCCTCATAAGTTCAAAACAATGTAGGCTACTATAAAGCTAAATATGACAGAATATGATGAGTATCCTGTCTCACATCAAAGCTGACATACTGATATCTAGAGGCTATCTTAACCTTTCAGGGTGCTTTCACACCTGAGCTGTTTGGTCCTGCAGCCGAGCTCCTACCTGGAGCGTTCCCCTCACGGTTCATTCGGGGTGTGAATTGTGTATTTATGAATAAAATAAGTTATTTACAATCCAACACGAACATGAGCTGAGTGACTCTTGTGCAACGGGATATTGATTAGTCTGTTGCTACAGGTGCTTTAAAATACATAGCAACACACAGGCCACCGCACGCATCTACAAACACACACCGCCCGTGTGTGTGTGTGTGTGTGTGTGTGTGTGTGTGTGTGTGTGTGTGTGTGTGTGTGTGTCGGTGCAGCCGGCAGCATCGCGCAGGAAAGCCGCTGGTCCCCTTGACAATAAGGAAGTAAAACTGTGTGAGAGGCAATGAATAATTCAGACTGCTGGGGATGTGTGTGTTCCTGTGGTGTGAGTGATGCTGGCTATGAAATACACAGCGTCCCATAGTAAAACCCTCTTCTCATACTTTGCCCCGTCACCTCTCTGGAAACGTGGTTGAATAGAAAATGTAATCCCAGCGATATGCCGGCACACAAACAACTGCTAGTTTGGGTTTTGTTTGTAACATAAACCTCCTGTTATTTAAACAAACGGATAGCACCGGCCACTTTAATTATTAGCTGTTTAATTTGAACTTGAACAATCTTGTTTGTATTGAACGATAAATAAACTTGTGAGTGAGCTTTTTGTGTTGTTAAATTGGTCACTGAGCCTCAACATGTGAAGGAGGCTACAGATGGGGAGGACAGCTGACTGGCGCTCCGGTTCGACCAATGGGATGTCTGTGGGTGTGGCCTCACAATATTGTGTTTGTTCTGTAGTGTTTATTAATGTCATTAACAATAACATTCATAACACATTTATGAAGCTGGTTTTTATCGACGACGACATTACAGAACCATGCTATACTGGTTCACTGTTGAGGCCAACTTGTATCATCTGATAGTCAACATGTTCATGTCTCAGTTATTCATTATTATACTATTAGGTTTTATTCCCTTTATTGTTTTCGTCTTTACACATTAAATACAACTACTAAAGGCTGCTGTTGATTGTGGCTCTAATCACGAGGGGCGACTGACATTGTAATAGATTGTCTTTAATAAAGTCTTTAATAAATGGATGTGTTTAAGTAAGTCTTTAATAAAGTCTTTAATAAATAGATGTGTAATGTTTCCAGTAACATGAATGAGGAGCTGATGCCCCTACCGGAGTAAAGCTGCTCCTTCAGATCAGAAGTCAAACCAAAATCCTAGTTTTTTTCCAGCCCATCCAAAACAAAGACACACACGCGCGCGCGTGCGCACGCACACACACGCACACGCACACGCACGCACTACTCACAACTTCCGCAAACTCGGACTGGGATGTCACGTGATAAGACAGCTCCGTCCTATCAGCAGCGAGTGCGCATTGCGATCCTGAGCGGAAGACTTTTTTTTTTAAAGGGAGGAAGGTTGATGAATGAAGTCAGTTTCAGAACCGCGGACAGCTCCTATCACAGCTCCCATCACAGCTCCCATCACAGGACAGCTCCCATCACAGCTCCCATCACAGGACAGCTCCCATCACAGCTCCCATCACAGTTCCCATCACAGCTCCCATCACAGCTCCCATCACAGGACAGCTCCCATCACAGCTCCCATCACAGTTCCCACCACAGCTTCCATCACAGCTCCCATCACAGGGCAGCTCCCATCACAGGACAGCTCCCATCACAGCTCCCATCACAGTTTCCATCACAGCTCCTATCACAGCTCCCATCACAGGACAGCTCCCATCACAGCCCCCATCACATCTCCCATCACATGACAGCTCCCATCACAGCTCCCATCACAGCTTCCATCACAGCTCCCATGCAGGGCAGCTCCCATCACAGGACAGCTCCCATCACAGCTCCCATCACAGCTCCCATCACAGCTCCCATCACAGCTTCCATCACAGTTCCCACCACAGCTTCCATCACAGCTCCCATCACAGGGCAGCTCCCATCACAGGACAGCTCCCATCACAGCTCCCATCACAGTTTCCATCACAGCTCCTATCACAGCTCCCATCACAGGACAGCTCCCATCACAGCCCCCATCACATCTCCCATCACATGACAGCTCCCATCACAGCTCCCATCACAGCTTCCATCGCAGCTCCCATGCAGGACAGCCCCCATCACATCTCCCATCACATGACAGCTCCCATCACAGCTCCCATCACAGCTCCCATCACAGCTCCCATCACAGCTTCCATCACAGCTCCCATGCAGGGCAGCTCCCATCACAGGACAGCTCCCATCACAGCTCCCATCACAGCTCCTATCACAGCTCCCATCACAGGACAGCTCTCATCACAGCTCCCATCACATCCCCCATCACATGACAGCTCCCATCACAGCTCCCATCACAG
>JAOPHQ010004344.1:72500-75267 GCA_030340625.1 Merluccius polli
GCTAGTAATATAGAGTCTTATAGTATATAGCTAGCTAGTATTATAGTAGCCTATATAGCTAGTATTAGAGAGTATTATAGTATATAGCTAGTATTATAGAATATTATAGTATATATTATAATATATAGCTAGTATAATAGTATATAGCTAGAATATAGAGTATTATAGTATATATTATAACATATAGCTAGTATTATAGAGTATTATAGTATATATTATAACATATAGCTAGTATTATAGAGTATTATAGTATATATTATAACATATAGCTAGTATTATAGAGTATTATAGTATATATTATAACATATAGCTAGTATTATAGAGTATTATAGTATATAGCTAGTATTATAGAGTATTATAGTATATGGCTAGTATTATTGAGTATTATAGTATATAGCTAGTATTATAGAGTATTATAGTAGTATTATAGAGTATTATAGTATATAGTTAGTATTATAGAGTATTATAGTATATAGCTAGTATTATAGAGTATTATAGTATATAGCTAGTATTATAGAGTATTATAGTATATAGCTAGTATTATAGAGTATTATAGTATATAGCTAGTATTATAGAGTATTATAGTATATAGCTAGTATTATAGAGTATAATAGTATATAGTTTGTATTATAGAGTATTATAGCGGACAACTGATTAAACAAAAGCATGTTTTGTGCGTCCATATATTATAAAAGCTTCTCCATGCCGCTGAGATTATATACATGCACATATATAACATAATTATATTGTTCTATATTATTATTACAACATTATGTTGTATTATAACAATGTCATGAAAGATTCAGTGAACTTATTCATCAATCAAATATTAGGTCAGCTTGAAGTGAACTGAAAACACAGTAACTAACGAACCCTAAGCATGTTTTCTTACAGCTACAAACTAGTATGAGGCTCAATCAATTGAATATTGTGCCGTTGCTCCACCTATAAATCATATCCACAATAATCAAACTACAACATGTTTTGCGTATTCTATCATTTAAATCATTAAATAACTGCTAGCTGCTAACTAGCAGCTGGGAATGAACCCATGAGATCAAGACAATATAAGAAACATACAAAGATCTCCACATCTAATGTAGCGTCTCTCTAGTTAAATAAAACAGCTCTCCCCATAGAGATGGATCACAGGTCTTAGCACAAGTAGCATTTATATCATAACAAAACCTGTTATAAGTCCTCTCAGAACAAGACCAACTGAAACTCTCCTTTTCAAACAGTTGTTCCTGGCATGTCTTTGAGGAAGTTGTATCAATGCAGGATCACAAGCTAATTTTGAATATTGAAACATCTGCCCTCGTGGACTCATTAAGCAGCGGCTGCCCTATTTTCACAATAATGTGAAAGAACAAGGGACACGCATACAATGGATTCCCTTATTCTCCTCCGTGGTGATTACTAAAGATTGAACGCTATTGAATCCTCACTTTGGAGAATCACTTAGTCAGTCAGGTTTACAATTAACTTTCTCCATAGAAACCTGCACCTTTTCTCATTAAGGTCTTAGTGCTCGTCTAATAATTACTTAAGTTCGACAGAGGACATCTATCTATCTATCCATCTATCTGTCTATCTATCTATCTATCTATCTATCTATCTATCCGTCTATCTATCTATCTGTCTGTCTATCTATCTATCTATCTATCTATCTATCTATCTATCTATCTATCTATCTATCTATCTGTCTATCTATCTATCTATCTGTCTATCTATCTATCTATCTATCTATCTATCTATCTATCTATCCATCTATCTATCTATCTATCTATCTGTCTAGTATGTCTGTCTACCTGTCTGTCTGTCTGTCTGTCTGTCTGTCTGTCTGTCCCACTAAAATATTTTAGTCACACTACATTGTTATAAATTGTAAGGTGTTTTTGGCCACACCAGAACATGTTCTTTGCTCCTGCTCATATTGCTGTGGTGGATCAGGCTCAACACGGCTCTTCACATATAATGAAATGCCACACAGTGCATTTCAGTCCCATCCATCAGCGTGCACACACACATCATGCATGTGCAATCTCATATGCACGTCCGATGTAGAAACTCCCCCAGATGAGATATGTGACGTCCGGACCCTGAACCAGATTTATGAGCAGCGATCGCATCTTGAAGACCGTAGTTCAGTCCTGCTGGTCTTTATATCCTCCCTCAGAGCGGACCTCAGAGTCAGCCGTACGTCAGGCTGAGGGTAAATGTTGGGAAAACAAGCCATTTGAAGAACATGTTTTACGCATTAAGATGGCATTGACAAGTGTCTCATGGATTGTAGATATGGCTTAGCTCTCTTCTTCTTAACATCTCAAGTGTGGACCTGTGCCTGTTTTCTATACTGCTGTCCGCTGACGTGGGTGGTGTTGTGTCCCATTAGGTCCTCAGTTGACACGCTGCTCGTGTTCTTTGTGGTATTTGAAGAGTTGTTTTTCTTTGTAGTCAGGCAGCACTTGTATCCGGGATGTTTTATTCCACCCCGCAAAGCAAGAAACACAGAAACTGTTAATAGATGTAATTTCCGTAACCTGCCGGGATATTTGATGTTCAACAACCACATTTCCCGAATAGAAAAGTGACCCACATTCTCTCTTTTTTTTTGTCCTGGAAGTAGCGGGTTTTGGTTTCTCCTCGTTTGCACACCAAAGAAGTCACTGAGAAGCCCTTAGCGGGAAGGCGTTGGGCTCAATACCTCTTTACTGTATGAGACAGGAGTGCTGAGGGCTCGAAAGCTATGCCCATGAAAGTCATC
>JAOPHQ010004345.1:0-80783 GCA_030340625.1 Merluccius polli
TCCACAGCTCTCCCTCACAGAGAGCGAGGTCAGCAAGATCGGGTCCATCAAAGTGGAGGGCATCATCAACCCCACCAACGCAGAGATGGACCTGAAGGAAGGAGTGGGTGAGGAGTACAGACTAGTTACAATACTAATGACTAGTTATACTAATCTGTACTATAGCGTTTGTACATCAGAATGCATCATGGGATTTCTTGTTGGCGATTCTCCGCCATATTGAGAGGACTCAGGAGAGCTGTAGTTCTGTAAAATCCTAAACCAACGTAAATATACCGTAACCTCGGATAATGAAAACTTTGTTTAGCCACGTCTCGCGTGAGAAACGCTGCGGCAGTTTCAAACACAACAATGTCTCTCCATAATGACAAATCATCTCATGATAAATTACTTAAATGACCCAAAAAAACATTATTACCAATAGCGTAACTAACTTTCCAATGCTCCCAAAATAGGCGGCGGTCATTGCAATGTGACGTCTAAATATATCTTCTCTAGTTCATGTTTTATTCTGATTCTTTTGTAAACTACCCAAAGCACAGTGAGGGGGGGGGGGGGGGGGGGGGGGGGTATTACACCTCATCCTCCACAGGTGAAAGATGAATCTTGGACCCATACTACCTGATCCTCCTCCACTCACCCGCGCTTCCTCTCCACCTGTGCAGGTAACGCCCTGGAGAAGGCCGGGGGTCGGGAGTTCCTGGATGGGGTGAAGGAGCTCCGGAAAGCCCAGGGCCCCCTGGAGGTGGCGTCAGGTACGGAGACCATCGGTTAGCCCAGGTGAACGCTCTCTGGCGTGGGGCTGGTGAAACGGGGCAGGATCTGGCGGCGGCGAGGGAGGAGCTCAGCTTTCTGATCGTCATAACATCGGCTTGAACTTCACCCGCGATAACATGAGGCTTTATAAAGCCGAGACGGGAGACGCGGGTGTCACAGCAGAAAGTACAGGACAGTAGTAGTAGAAATTAAAAGGTTGATCATTTTTAAGAGTAAAAAATAAAAATAAAGAAAGAAAATAGATCTGTATACACAATATGAGTAGTATTACGCAGATATCATATCATTAACAGATATCATGACAATCAGACGACACGCAGTGTCACCAGTAAAACCATCCCACCAGTAAAAGCATCCAACCCTGCGGTCCCTGTGTGTCGTAGTGGCGGTGAGCCAGGCCAGCGGCATGCCCGCCCGCTTCGTCATCCACTGCAACGTCCCGGCGTGGGGCTCGGAGAAGTGTGAGGACCAGCTGGAGAAGACCGTGAAGAACTGCCTCTCCGCGGCTGAGGAGAAGAAACTCAAGTCTGTCGCCTTCCCCTCCCTGCCCACCGGACGGTGAGTCCAGCGGTCGACGCGAGGGCTGCAACGATCAGTCGATTCTTTGATTAGAAAATGTATCAAATCTAATTTTGATAATCGATGAATCGTTTAGTCATTTATCAAGTACAAATAACAAGTATTTGAAGAATCATTAAATGATTACTCTCGTTTTTCTTGGCTGCCTGTCAGATAAAGCAAGTCAATTTAAGAAATTACTTTGGACTCTTGTAACTTGCATATTTATTATTTATGACATTTTCAAGACTAAATGATTAATCTGTTCATCTAAAAAAATAATGGTTGGAGCCCTAGTCGACAGAGTGAAGGTGGAGGGATGTATAATACTTCAACAGTTCCCATGTTGGTTTGCTATGAGGTCATTCAACAATTATGAATTGAGTCTTTTTTTCCTAAAATAAGAACCATAGTAAAGGGAAATCATGTCTTGGTTCTTTAAAAAAAGTTTTTCCATGAGCTTTAAGGAGGAAAGTCTGCCCTTGCTGTAATGTTAAAAATGTGATCCTGCAGGTAGGACTGTAGAGTTTCTGTAGGTTTCTAACATTTAAAGCCAACCCTCTTGGTCTGTGGCTGAACTAGGGCTGGCTGATGTTGGAAAGCACGTTTTCTACAATATTCTAGATATTATATTTGTCAATAATCTTCGAAAAATGTGATTATGAATCACAAAGTACGTGATTTTAGTGAACCTCAATCACTTCAACATCTTCACCTCAAACCAGACACAAATCCCCACATGACAATTAGGGGTGACCCCGAATAGTCGACTATTCGGGGTCACCCCTAATGACAATATATACATTTTGTGTCGACGCGTTTCCGCTAAAAAGCGATGGGTCATATTTAATACTGAAGCCTCTTCTCTCAACAGGAACGGTTTCCCCAAGCAGACGGCAGCCCAGCTCATCCTGAAAGCCATCTCCAACCATTTTGTGTCGTCCAGCTCGTCCTCCCTGAAAAACATTTACTTTGTTCTGTTCGACAGCGAGAGCATCGGGATTTACCTTCAGGAAATGGCCAAGTTGGACGCCAAGTGAGGACCAAGCCGAAAGATTGTGTTTTGTCGTTTTTCAACGGAGGGAAGAAGTGTTTTTGGTTTTTTTCTTACTGTTGTAGTCGTGTTTTAAGATGGTTCTGGGGGGGGGGGGGGGGGGGGTGTTTTTTTCCCGTTTTCTAACGGGGGTAGACATGTGGTGAGCGGATAGGTTTGAGGAGGAGTCGGCCTCAGTAGGTGTTAACAAGAAAAAAAAAAGTTTGTGAGTGGAATATTGTTCGCATTTGTTTTCCTGTCGTTTTTTCAATCTTTATAGACTAGATAATTTAATCTGTAAAGTTTGTCATGACACTCCCTCATTTAACTGACGTTTTTACATTCCATGTACGAAGACGAGCGTCTTTTTTTTCCCTTGGACAATTCTCTGTAGTTTCTGATAAAGTTAGTTTAATACGAAAAAAAAAGATTGTGTTTCTCATTCTGCTTTGAAATAAAAATCCAGACGTTTTACACCAGAGCTCCAGTGCAGATTTACACTTACAAGTTGTTCCCATATTTAGATGACACTCTACACCAAGAATTCAACAAGACCCGCCGATGCTCAGCCATGAACCCAACATAAGTGTTTCTTCAAAAGGTTGCATCATAACTCAAAACATACAAGTACATCTTTTAAATATATATTATATATTATAAAACATTTACTAAAATAAGCAAAAACTCACCAAAATGTCCTCCTTGGCGTCAAGACTACAGACAAACAACGCAACCACAAGGCGAAGCATTGTCTTAACATTATATTTATTACATTGTAAAAAGTACATTAGCTCTCATTTATTTATATATATATATATATATGTATATTTACATACACATAGTCATGTCATGTCCTGTTTCCACACAACAATCGGCTCCTAAGATAACCAGTAATGCAGAATGTCCAATGAAGCCAGTCGAAGATTTGCGTTGAACTGAGTGCGTCTCTCCTGACGTAAGGCAGGACATGTTGAAGATGCTAGTGTCACCTGACCCACACACACACGTGTCCATCACCTGCGCTACCAAGCGTTCAAAACTTATGTTTTCTAGCATTATAAAAAATATTCTTGAAGAACCAAAGGGTGATTGGACTTAAACGATGCAATGCCTTTCAGCCGAGTAGGAGCTGCGGTGTTGTGGGTACCAAACTGCTAAGGAGTCCCAACCACATCCATACCATAATTAACATTGATGCTCAATGAGAACGAAGGTGTCATTTCATACGTCGTTCAGAAGAACAGCTGAAAACAAAACAAAAACAAAAAAAATCACGAAACCACCAGTGAGCGGTTACCACGGAAACGCCGCCATCCGCTTCGGGAGTGTTTCAGTGTCATTTGCGACGCGTCGGACATCGAGAGAACCGCCACGCTTGTTTCCCCTCCATGGTCCAAGAAGCACGGAGCGGCGCGGTCGCGTTTCGGGGCTCCCGGCTGGCGTCCGGAGCGGCGCAGACCAGACAGTACATGGATGTGGTTAAAACCACTCGGCTAAGTCGAGGTGCGACGGCCCGGAGAGCGCGTCCTACGGCCCGCTTCCCCTCGCTGTACAGAAGGCATCGACATGCGGCGAGTACCTCGGAGCGCGTCAGCGAGACGGAGAGACAGATCTGCAGCCGACCCTCTCAGCCTCCAGCAGCGCCCCTCCGGCCGAGTCAGCAGTTATGACCCCACTGACTCAATCTGAACAATTAAATAATCTCTTCGTTTTACCTTTAAAAATCTATTTGAATCGATCCGATGTGATGTGCACATCACACACATACACACACACACACACACACACACACACACACACTTACAGACGTTTTCCCCATACAATGTGGGCTCCATCATCACGCCGCCGGCGCACATCTACACTCAGGAATGTTTTAAAAGGCTCTCGGGTCCGACGTCTTCTTCGTGAGGCGCCCCCCCCCCCCCCCCCCCCCCAAGTGTACTCTTCCTCTTCCTTGTTTGTTTGTTGTGTGTTTGTTTGTTCTCAAGCATTTTCTTTTTCTGAATGAATAATAATTTAAAAGAAAACCGCGACAGGCTTTAAAAATGTTCCCCCCCCCCACCCCCACCCCATCGTTCGCACGGGTCACGACGAAAGCCCATCCAAAAACTTAACATGAAGACAGACTTTTCTATTGGATATGAATCTAAAGTGTGCCGTCGTTGAGCTGTACAGTTAAATATGGCAGCCGACCCCCGACCCCCCCCCCCCCCCCCCACCCCCCCCACCCCCACCCCTTCCTGGCGTGACATGAATATTTACACGGCGGTGCTCACCCGGACCGGACGCCCCTCCAGCTCGCTGGTTGCGAGGCTCTGTACATCCCGTTGGCTTGACAACATGCGGTACCAAACAAAAACCCCAGAAAGTAAACCTACTTCCCGGCGGGGAAAATTCACGAGATCGTCGTTAAGCACAGGCATACCAGCGTAGCAACGAGGGCCGCTTCAGCATAGCATTCTCCGGTACAAAATAACTGAAAAAACACATGTAAAAAAAAAAAGGGGGCGGGTCCTGCAGAAGATGGAGAATCGCGAATCACGTCGGCCTTCGCCCCGCTCCCAACCTACAGGACGACAATAATAACGATACGAACGACAATAATAAATAACTACTCCCCACAGGCGAAGGACTCAGCGCATACCGTATCCACCGCCCGAAACCAGAGGCTGCTGAGATGAGCTCGGCGGCTAAGCTGGCGGTCTAAATGTCAGTTGGTTTTCGAGATGAAGTTCTCATGATGTCCCCAGAGGGGGGGGGCGTGGCTTCACTTGTACCAGAGATGACGTCGCTACGCGTCATGTAGCGTCACCGGGAACTAAAACGGCGTCGTCCGGACAGAAAAAAAAAAGATAAACGACGACAAACCCGCGACCTTACTCCCCTCTAACCTCCCGACGCGAGGCAACGGCGGCGAAGAACAGAAGAAGAAGAAGAAGAAGACGAGGAGGAGGAGGAGACGAGAGAGACGACGCTACGACTTCATTTCACCTCGTGGGAGGGGCTGGTGGGCCGGGGGTGGGGGGCGAGGGGGGGGAGCAGCGGCACGGGGGAGGAGGCCTCGATGAGGGCGGGGTTTAGGATGATTGGCAGGGACATGGGGGGCACGCCCACCTGCAGCGGCGAGGCCAGGGGCTGCAGGATGAGGGGCGACTGGCTGGTGGGGGAGGGGCCCCGCGCGGGAGACACCTGGACGGGGGGCGGGGTCCGCCGGGCGGGGGAGGGCACCGGAGACGACCTCTCCGTACCTGGAGGAGAGGAGGGGGGGGGGGGGGGGGGACAGTGAGGTCATAGGTCATCGTATTGTACCGCGAACACCTGTGTCTGCACACTGCAGCGCCCCTCTCTGGAGACTTGTGGGAACTGCACACAGACCACAGTTTAACTGTTTAATGAGTCGGTGGCAGTTTAGGTGATAGCTGGTTTATCCTGGGTGCCATGATTGCTTATGCACCACAGGCGTGCAGCCCCACCCAGCCAGAGTCTAATCAGTCTGACTCAGGCCGGGTGAGGCTGTAAACCAGCTATCAACAACACACACCCCACACACACACCCTCCACAGAGTCTATACTGACCACAGTTTATTTTTTAGAAAATCCCGTCGGGGTTTATTTCGTAATAATGACCGTCTCGCTGTACATCATCTCTTACTGGGACTCTAGTTGCTACTCACCGTTGTCACTGGGTGGTGGGGGGGCCTGGGGGGGAGGAGGGCCTGCTGGGGGTCTTTGGCTGGGCGGGGCTGCCCGGTACGGAGGAGGGGGTGTGCAGGGGTCCGGGCTGGGCGGGGCTGCCCGGTACGGAGGAGGGGTTCTGCGGGGGTCCGGGCTGGGGGCCCTGGGCGGAGGAGGGGGGACCCCCGGGGCCCGCTGGCTGGGCGGGCTCCCCCGGGAGGCTGCTGGGGGGGCCTGGATCTGGAAGGACAGGGAGGGGAAGGGGGGGACCATGTGAACTTCAAGGCTTCCGGTCTGTGTGTATCTAGGTGCTCATCTCCGCAGTACCTGGTGTGTGTGTGTGTGTGTGTGTGTGTGTGTGTGTGTGTGTGTGTGTGTGTGTGTGTGTGTGTGTGTGTGTGTGTGTGTGTGTGTGTGTGTGGGATGTGTGCTTCTATGTGTATTCCCACAGTATGCGTGTCTGTGTCTGTGTGTCCACCTAAAATACCAGGTGTATGTCTGTGTGTGCCTACATGCGTGCGTACCGTGTGTGTGTGTGTGTACGTTTGTGCGTCTGTGTGTGTATCTGTGTGTGTGTGTGTGTGTGTGTGTGTGTGTGTGTGTACCAGGTATGACTGTCTGCTTGAAGAGCTCCTCTCTCAGGTTGGGCAGGAAGCAGACGATGCGCTCCCAGGTGATCTCCCACAGGTCAGAGTAGCCGGTCCGGGAGTCGGAGCAGTGGAAGATGCCCGCCGTGTCCATCACCAGCAGCATGTTCTTCAGAGACTCTGGAATGGCCTCCAGCTGGGGGACAACACACAGGAGACGGGGGGGGGGGGTAGGGGGGGGTTGGGGGAGGCGGGGGTAGGGGGTTAACCAAGCCAGGGAGTGATTGCTGCAGAGCCACCTTAATCGGTCGGCAAGCTTTATGTGGAAAATAAGTTTTGCGAGGTTGGCGAGAACAACAAACGCACACATGGCTGTGTGACGATTTTGTATTCTAAACTCGGGTTTATGAGACTAGGGGGAATCGAACGCAGAACCTTTCGGCTGGGAGTCGAACGAACCACGTTGCTATCCTTTCCCCTGCAGTCTCAATAGTTTCTATCTGGGCTCAGAGCCCACGAGCAGATCAATACGTTGAGATGAGACGGCTGAGGTGCTGCTGGGGCCATCGGTCATGTAGTATTGACTCCCCACTCAGTCACTCCCTCCCTCCCTCCCCCCCTCCCTCCCTCCCTCCCTCCCTGTCTTTAAGTTGTGGATTTATAGACGCTGGCATTCACAGTGAGGATGAATCTGTTCAGACTCCACCCAGTGTCTGACAGTCGATTAGGATCCTCATTAAGGGGATCAGGATAATCATTAAGTGGATCAGGATCATCATTAAGTAGATCAGGATCCTCAATAAGTGGATTAGGATCCTCATTAAGTGGATTAGGATCCTCATTAAGTGGATTAGGATCCTCATTAAGTGGATTAGGATCCTCATTAAGTGGATTAGGATCCTCATTAAGTGGATCAGGATCGACATTAAGTGGATTCGGGTCCTCATTAAGTGGATCAGGATCCTCATTAAGTGGATTAGGATCCTCATTAAGTGGATTAGGATCCTCATTAAGTGGATTAGAATCCTCATTAAGTGGATTAGGATCCTCATCAGAAGGGTTAGGTCACAGGAGCCTGCATGCATGTACTTGTCTCGAGGTATAGAGGGCATTAGTGAGACTTACCAGCAGGTCACTGGAGCCTGCATGCATGTACTTATCCATGAAGTCCAGGATGGTGAGCCAGAGAGCAGCGAAGGTGGGCAGGGACAGCAGGGGGGACAGGTGCTGCAGGAACACCTGGGGACATCACAACAATGTCACGCGTTATTTAGATTTCTATTAATTATTGTTTTATTGGTGGAGGTGCTTCCTAAGAGTTAGCTAACATTAGCTCAACTGCGAGCTCTGTTGCTGTGTTGTACAGCTGGAGTTAAACGTGAATGTAAACGAGACGCGCTCCTTCAAATGGCTCTCGCTCAAAACAGCGAAAAACACATTTCTAAATAGAGCCGAGTCGATTTTCTGGTATTCGTGATCGTGGGAAGCCCTGATCGTAATCACGATCAAATTCGATTAATCAACCACCTCTAGTGTGTGTGTGTGTGTGTGTGTGTGTGAGAGACCTTAGATAGCAGGGTGCAGGCTCTCATCCTCGTCTCCTCCATCCCTCCCACGTCTGCTGGGCTGATGTTGTCCAGAAGCTTAGTGAGCAAGGGAAACAGCACCTGGAGACACACACACACACACACACACACACACTTAACATCGACTGAAGTACAATGAGGCTGTATGAACACATGTCCTGTCATTAATTAAGGAGCAGGTCGTGGTTAGACATCTTGCTGGTGAACAGCAGACTTTGAGGTTCGAACCCAGAACCTTTCGGCTAGGAGTCAAACATCTTATAGGGCTTGTGCATCAGAGTGCATCATGGGATTTTGTGTTGGCGATACTCTTGAGGGGACTCAACAGAGTTGTAGTACTGTAAAATCATTTCATGATGAATTACTAAACAATGACCAAAAAAAAACATGATTTGATGTACAAGCCCTATAACCACTACATGACGAGGAAGAGGAAGAGGAAGAGCACCTTGTTGAAGCAGGACTCCCACTCGGAGGCGTCCAGGGTCTGCAGGTCGTGCACCAGCAGCGCCCTCTGCAGGTAGGTGAGCGCCTGCATGCGCACCTGACGCCGCGCATCGCAGCACAGCCATGCGATGCCTGCCCAAAAGGAGGGGGAGGAGTCGACAATCATGAATATTCATGAGAACTAATTACAGTCAACCATAGAGTCTTAACCATAGACATAGCCCATTTCATTGATCTTAACCATAGACATAGTCTGTATCATTGATCCTAACCATAGACATAGCCCATTTCATTGATCTTAACCATAGACATAGTCTGTATCATTGATCCTAACCATAGACATAGCCCATTTCATTGATCTTAACCATAGACATAACCCGTAAATCCCTCTGCTTCATGTGAAACTACTCCTTTATGGGAAAATGAGCAAAATAATGACATCTCTAAATGGTATAACCCAAGCGTTACGTAACGTAGTTTCAACATAGTTTCTACAATGTGAAGCAAAACAAGGCGTCCTTGAACTCTAGACTTGATAACCACGCTGTCCGCTGTAGCTGCACCCTGTCGACAGCGCTCCTTTCATTCTAGTTGTCGTCTTAATGATGTTATATTTCCATTAAAAATGTCACCATAAGCTATCATCGACTTAGCTTGACTACTTAAAATCCTAAGAGATATAGCCCATGTGCTAATAGTCTCAATATTTGGCATCACACAAGTCCATTGCCAGATCAAGTTTGTAAATTAAACAAACAATCATCTTATAATGTTATTTTTATCCAACGTTTTGCCAATGTATGAAAAGCCTATAGGCTAAATAATTATAAAACAATTGGTTATATTATAAAATGATCTTGATGATCTTCCATAATATAGTACTAGGTTTTATGTAGGATCTGTGTGGCAGCACTGGGTTTAGAAACTTGGCTGCCTCCGTTTTAATGGAATTTGTGAAAAAAAAGTACATTGTTAGCGGTGCTCGGTATCAGATCAGCTGATCACACATTAAAAACCAGCGGTGATCGGTGCATCCCTAATTTAAATATAATATTGTTAATGTTGGCGCTTTTGCCATACAAATCGCCGGGTTGCCCTTGGTGTGCCGCCGGGTGACGTGTGAGGTGTATGAAGTCGTTTGCATCTCATACAAATACGGGTGAGATTTACACATATGCAAATCTGCTCATAGATTGTGTTGCCGAAGCGTGACCAGGTTGGCCGCGGGTCATGGGAGCAACACAAACGGATGATCCTAGTGAAATTATCGTTTACAAAGTTTCACAAAGACCAGGGTGTCTGATTTAGCCCGTTGATGGAGTATAAAGATATTGTAATGTAGGAACGTTAACGGACCAAGACTCTTAGCTAAAATGTAATTCCCCTCTTTTATTGTATATTTGTATTTGCATAACTTGTATTGTGACCGAATCATACTGATATACTCCATGGTGTTACACTGAAATGTGCACACACACATTTGAACGATGATAAACTTGACAAACTTTGATTACCGTCTTTTTTAGGTAAAAATATGTAGGATATTGAAATAAAATACGCCTGCAGCATCTTTAGATCAATTGTTTAGAGAGATTTACCCTAAGACTAAAAGAAAATATTCACGTTGACTATAATAATAATAAAGACTAATATAATAATACATTTAATGTTGAAAGTGTATGCCTGAGGTCTAATATATAACATAAAATATATAATATATAATATCCATATGGAAAACCAAACCATGCAGCATGTACAGATAAATATTATGTATACATATATTAAGTACTAACATATAATAACACATTCTATGAAGTACTAATATATATTAATATTTATTTCATGAAGTACTTATAATAATATATATTCTAGCACTAATATAACAGACCTTGCAGCATGTATATATAAATAATATTTTTTCAAACATTAAATCTAATACATAATATATATATTGTATTATATCCAGACCTTGCAGCAGGGGACACCAGCAGCTGGTCCACAGTGTCTGTGAGTCGGCGGCTATCTTCTTGGTGCCCTCTAGGTGGTGCTGCTCCTCCGCCCAGGAGCTGTAGATGCTGGCCGCCCGGGTGTGCAGCGTGTGCATCAGGTCCAGAAGCTACAAGATGAAGACCAGTCTCCTGTCAGACTGTAGGACCCTCAGTCACGTTTTAACCCTGTCCCCAGGGGGGGGGTTGGCTGAGCTCTGTCAGAGCTGAGGAACATTTCCATAGGTATATACTAGAAGATCGGAGGTCTTACCGCCTGGCATCGCCACACCAGGTCGCAAGAAGTAAATAATACATGAGCTGGGAGACTGGTGTGGTTCGCCGGCTAGGGGCTTTAAAAAGTTTATACTAGAGGGTCACTCATACAGGGGGCTTGTCCATCAGAACCATATCCAAACCGTACCCATCGAACCCATGGCAAAATAATCAATATTCAACTCATGTTCATGAATCCTAGTCTAGACATTACGAAGATATTACACAAAAACGGCAACACAATAAACATTTATCTCATATTCCCAACTCTGGACTTTATGAACCTATGCAGCGTGATGGTGTACACGTATCACCACCATATTCCCTGGGAGTACATGCTGCGGCGCCAACGGCAAAACAACAAATATAACAACTCGTATTCATAACACTCTTTCTCACATCGTGACAAACGTATGACACAGTTTGAGCAAATGCTTACAGCCCTCTTTGAATGAGTTGTTAATCAGAGACCATAACCACAGAGTAAGAATAAAGGACAGGACATTTACCCCTCTTCCAGTCATATCCCACGTGAGTCATGATACGCCCCATGTTAAGGAAGTGACACCGTTGCCGTGGTAATCCCGGAAAATAGCTTTTCTCTCAGACGTGCCCCCCCCTGCTAAACAGCCAAACCACTTCCATCGCCATAGAAACGCACACACCATAGCAGGTGTCACGCTTTTTGTGTGCGTGTCATAACAAAAATGTCATGTCATCTGGACTTGTGCACGCATGCACGCACGCACACGAACACGCACACACACACACACACACACACACACACAAAAGCCGAACCCTCTGCCTTAATGTCTGACTAGGGCGCAAGTTTCCCAAAAGATTGCCTTAAAGAAAATCACTAAAATCACCTTCAAACCAATCCTACTGAACATGTAATGGGTTAAATCAAGAGCACTTAAATGCACTAAACTTGACTGACGGCATTGGTCCGGGTTTTGTGTTCTTTATTGGTCTGATTTGGAAAATAAATATGTAAATAATCCAAATTCTGTGAATTTTTCACAGGAATTGAGTTGATGTTTTTTGCGATTTTTTGAAGCAGTACTCTTATGTCACAAGTGCAACTGAACAGATTTTCTCTTTTAAATCAAAAAGTGAAGTGAATCTTATGGGAAAGCTGTGAGTCTCAGACAGAATGAATAAGTGAGTATAAGTGAAAATATTGTAAGTATAGTATATATATATACATAATACAATAAATACATATATTTATATATAATATATATATATATATAAATATATATAAATAAATACATATATATACTTGTACGGACAGAAGAGATAAGTATAGGGTGTAAGGGTGAAGAGGGCTGTGGTACTTACATCCTGACTAACCTGTAAAGACACCGTGTGGTAGCTGGCGGGCACGCTCTCATCCTCCTCCTCGTCGCTATGGGAACGCGAGGGCCGATGGCCGCCCACCCTGGCCGCACCCCTCCGTCCGGTGCCGGCCCCGCCCTCTCTATCGCGGCCGCCCGCCTTCTTCCTCAGGCGCGACTTGGACGAGTCGTACTTCTTCTTCTTGTCGTGGTTACGGTAGCCTGGTGCAGGAGAGGAGATGAGTGAGTGAGAGGAGGTGAATACCATGAAGTCGCCCACATTCAACGTCATCCTAGACGTGTTTTAGAAACGAGGCTAACTAATGAACGAGGAGAGGGAGGATATTGCATCAGTTCCTGTCATCCATATATGAAAGAAAATAGTAATAGTAAAAAAAAACTACTCTGCACTCTGTCCCAGTTGGATTTGAAACTAGGTTGTGCAGCACTATAACCTTTTTTGTAGCTGGTTTTAATTTCGAGTGTACTCTGATTGTTCTCGGCCTCGCTTGTAAGTCGCTGTGGATTAAAGTGTCCACTAAATGACTTAATGTAAATTTAACCTGATACTTTTAGGAAGTGACATCAGACACCTTTCAAACAAACTGAAAGGATGTCCTCTTTTGTTCACATAATCGTTCACAAAAAGACGTCAAAGATGTCACACGATGTTACAGTGTTTAAAGATGTATCACGCCTCTTGAATGACACAACCCACCCACGTCCCATCATGCTTCGGGGCTCTTCCCACTCAGAGCCGCTTAGGAAGAGGAGACAACAACACAAGGACTCCAGAAAAACAGTTAGAGCTGTTTTGAACACTTTCCATTAGCGCAACGCTGAGCTTAGCACGCGGCTTAGCTCCGGGCTGCATAGGTCCCGCGCTTCATGTCTGTGCGTGTTGTAACGTGCACCGCACGTATGTGTGTGTGTGTGTGTGTGTAAAGCTGTGTTGACAGCTTGTATCCAGCGCTGGGGGGGGGTATAAAGGATGAATGGCGGGAGTAGTCTGTGTAAAGCCAAAAAGTGTTGTACTGCCATTCTCCGCAGAGTTTAATCCTGTCTCACTGTAAAGATCAGAGGCGGCATGGGAGGGCTGTAGGAACAGAGGGCGGATGAAGGAGGGAGACAGGGGGAGGTAGTGGGGGAGGGGCGTGGGAGGTAGTGGGGGGGGGGGGGAGGTTGTATCGAGAGAGAGAGGACAGGGATTGTGGCTCCTTTGAGGTCATTAAACTCAAGGAGAGACCTTTGACCAATAACGCTCCTACACAGCTATAGTCAACATTATTATTATTATTATTATTATTATTATTATTATTATGTTTTATCAATATTTTAGGTAATTCGTGTCTTACTGGATGCAGGGTTTATGAGCTCATGATTTTGGAATAACACCTTGCAACTTGTGGTGTGATTGGGTTGTTTGCCTGGCGTCTGCCTTGTGATTGGCTACTATGAAAATAGGTAATTTTCCATTGTTTTCATATCTGGAAGATGGCTGAAATATTTTCCATGTGACAACGTGGTTGACATTGAAAGAGACCAAGAGATAGAGGACGGACAGGAAGGACAACAGAGAGAGAGAGACAGAAAGTGAGAGAGAGCGAGAGAGAGACAGACAGACAGAGTGACGGAGAGAGAGAGAGACAGACAGACAGACAGACGGACGGACGGACGGAGAGTGACGGAGAGAGAGAGAGCCAGACAGACACACAGAGATAGAAATGAGGAAGAGGAGGGTCTTGTCAGAGGGGGTGGGGGGGGGGGGGGGGTAACGTGTTACGTCCAGACTGTACACTGTGCCATATTAAAAGCCAGCGGGAGCTGCTGATTGGAGGAGACCCCCCAGAGGTCCATGACTCAAGCGTGATGGCATGAGCTCGGCGCCGCCTGCCAGAACCCAAGGAGCATCAGAAGAAGATCCGGAGGTCCTCTTTGATGTGAGCTATTAATTACCACCGGGCCACCGTAGCAATAGCTCGGCGCCGCCTCCCGAGGTCAACGCGCCGCCTAATGTCAAGGTCGTTCCCAGGAGTGTTGAGTGGGGCTTCCCGCCGTTGCTAACGCGTTTGTTTTGACGACCGCCTTATTTATTTATTTGGACCGCTAGACTCGTATGTTCGTCATCGACCGCGATGTCTTCGCGGCATGAAGTACAACGCACTCTGAGGTGGGATTCAACGGACGTCGATAAAACTCGGAAGTCACTCTGAAAGTAATGACGTCCGCAAGCCGAGTGTATAGTGAAGTAGCGGAGGTTCGCCCTCCATAATAAAAAAATAGGAAATTCACAAGCTACCCAGAGTACTTTTACTTGTGGTACTCTAAGTATATTTTGATGCTAATACTTTTGTACTTTTCCTTAAGTCACATTTTCAATGCTTTTCCAATGCTTCGAAGACTTTTACTTGTAACAGAGTATTTCTACAGTGTGGTATTACTACTTTTACTTAAGTAAAAGATGAGTACTTGGTCCAGCGCTGCTGAGTTGTGTGTGTTCTTGAGAACCCATTCGCTGTATTCTCCACGGGGCTTATTAGCTAGCGAGAGCTGGAGTCCTGCCAGTGTCTTCTGGTGGGGTCCGCATTTTTCACTGTGGTTTCAAAAGTTGAAACCCGACGATAATTGGTGGTGCGATACGGATATCTCGATGTATATCCATAACACGCATATCTCCGATGAATGTTCATCAGAGAAGGTGAGGTGGTTGCAGCTTAGTTTTTAGCTAGTTTACTGAACGAGACCAACAGACTGATTGGCTGTTCCAAGCTTCCCAGAATTGTATGACGCAAGATGCGCACAAATGTATAAATATATATGAAATATGAAATATAATTTAACCTAGTCATCACCTAATTATAGGAATTATTGCTTGACCTAGTCTTTTTACTATGTCTACGCTTCATCCAAAGTAATGTACATTAAATTCAGACACTCAGAAAGGTGAAGTGAAAGAGCTAAATAAATACTATAACAAATGATATTTAAGCTATAATCTAATTATATGTCCATTTGGAAATATTTTACTATTATTTTACTATGCTTTATCCATAGGGCGGGGTCAGACATCTGATCCCGCACAACGATGCCCACAGGTAAATACAGGTCATTATTTATACATGTGCTTTACATCGTCGGGAAGTGACAGACGCGAAGGAACATCAAACCCACAACCCGGCCCCCGCTCAGCCTCACCTCCGTTGAGGCTGGCCTCCACGAACACGCGGATGGTCTTGACGCACAGCTCGAAGTTGTCGGGGGTGACGTGGGCGGCGTCGCGCACGATGAAGGACAGCGTCTCCACGCACTTCAGCAGGGACTTGGTGTCGTGCTGGCCCAGGTCCTGGCCCAGCGTCAGGCTGTACTGGTTCACCAGCGGGTGGTTCAGGGGAGCGGCGGCCTGGTTCGGGTGGGCGGCGGCGGCGTGGTTCGTGGGGGGGGTGGCGGCGCCGCCGGCTTTGGGGGGGACCGTGGCAGCGGCGTCGGCCTTGGTGGCCGCCGTCAACTCCAGGTCGTCCTTGCCCACCTGCGAGCGGAGAAGAGGGGAGAGGGAAGGGCAGGTTTGTAATGTCATGTATACCTGGCCTGGGGCTGCAGACAGACATTACCAAGATGCTATAAGTACAGTGCATCTTATCGAAATAAACTTAACCTATAATTTAATCCATTTAACCCATATACCCAATCATTTTGGTAGAACCATTACCAAAATATGGCAAACTATACCAAATGTATACAAAACTACACCAAATTCTCAGTCACAACGTCTTCACTTTCACCTTGCATATACTGTAATATAATATATAGCGATGGTTAAAAAGGGTCAGTATTTAACGGCCTTGATTAAACCTGATTAAACATCCCTCTATTTACATAGATTTATACACCGCTGTTCGATTTAAACTGATTTACTTTCACCCGGCACTCACCACCAGCCAGCCGCTGCTGGCCACGTCCACGTCGGTGATGGAGCGGGGCATGCGGGCCCGGCCGTGGCTGGTGTACACCTCCGAGTCCGAGGTGTAGTCGCGGTCCCTGCTCGCGTCGCTGGGCTGGTGGGACGACAGCTCGCTGTCGGACTGGGCGCCTGCAGAGAGGCGGGAGACAAGCGGGAGCGCTTTCATCACAACTGATTCCTCTGATGTTTTAAGCAAGAGTTCAAAAAAAAGATAAAGATAGCAGGAAGAAAGCAAAATAGAGAAAGAACAGGAGAAAGAAAAGCAAGGGAGAAGAATGAGAGAAAAGAGACGGAAAAGAGTGAGAGAAAGAGAAAGGAAGAGCAAAAGGAAACACTAAAGGGAGAAAGAAGAAAAAGAAAGAAAGAAAGAAAGAATGAAAGAAAGAAAGAAAGAAAGAAAGAAAGAAAGAAAGAAAGAAAGAAAAAGAAAAAAGAAAGAATGAAGGAAATAAAAACAAAAAGGAAAGTGACGAGAAAGTGAAAAAAATACGAACGAAAACTATGGGGAAAAAAAAGCATAAGTAAAAAACACAAACAAAAAAATGAAGAAAAGCAAACAACAACCAATCAGAGAGCAGCCAGCGGCGGTGTTACCGGTGTCGTGGTCCGAGCTGGTGGACGCCAGGCGGAAGGACGCCGGCGGCCGGACCCCGGCGCCGATGCACTCCAGCAGGGAGAAGAGGGTGTACCAGTCGTCGGTGCAGTGGATGTTGGCGGCGTTGGTCTTCAGCAGCTCGTGGAGACCGTAGGCCACCTGGCGGCTCACCCTGGCCAGGACCGGAGGCTTCATCATCAGCAGGAGGCGCAGGGACAGCAGCACCTGGGGGCCGGATCCACAAAAGTACCTTAAGATAAAGTTTCCTAGGGAAGAAATTCTACCAAGTTCCCAAGAATTCAATATTTTCCGAAGAAGCGTTTTCTTACAAACTTCTTACATTTACTGTACTTCTTAAGAAGTTACTTTACTCCATTCTTGTTTAGGAATTGTTTTGTGGCAAGCAAATATCTCGTTTGAATATTTATTTCTTTGCATAAGCATAACGCCTCTTGCTCTGCCACAGGTTCCTGTATCTAGCCGTGTGTGGGATCGTCTCTGTGCCGTCTCCGCCAGCTCCGCATCTTTCCTCAACGTTGTATCAAATAAGGGCATGACTAGGGCAACGAAAAGGCTTTAAGGGGGCTTTCACACCCGAGCTGCTTTGGTCCATTTTAATAGAGCGTTTCCCCCGATGGCACGTTTGGGGCGGTGTGAAGGCTCATTCGAACTTGTGCAGACCAAACAAACAAACTTTGGCCGCTTGAAAAATGCTGTGGGTCTCGGTCCGCTTCCAAGTGAATGCTGGTTCAGTTCGCTTTACGGGAAGCGAACCAAAAGAGTGCATTATTAGGTTGAAGGTGGTACATTTTGCTGTTTTTTTTTAATTATGTACATTTTTATTACGTTATTAATTGACAGAATGTTTGAAACTTGGTTCTGTCACACGGTAGATCAATGTTGCATAAAAGTCAACAATATAATGTATATATTTTGTCCGAAAACCAGGAAGCGTTTGGTTGAGTTTACCTCAGATTTTCTGTCCAATAGACGAGCGAGCTGCTTGATCGCTATGCATTTGTTTACAACGTTTGGTTCGCCTCACAAAGTCCAGTGTCAACACTAACCGAACCAAATAAAAAACACAATAAAGTCTCAATTTCACTTCTGAATCGGGCCGAACTATCGGTGGGAACGCGCGTCTCTCGTCCAGGGCGGACACAGATGACCTGGACCCACAATGCTGTCCATGCCGCGGGGACTGCCTCTACAACCGATACTTATATGTGAATGTGTCACCCAGTGGGGGGGCAGGATGGTGTAGTGGCTAGACTGGTTGACTCCCAGCCAAGACTGGGTGGGAACCGGGTCCTGGGTTTGATCCAGGTATTCTGGAGCAGGATGCCTATACCCCCGCCTGCTCCTGAACGACATGCATCGACACATTCAATGCAAGTCGCTTCGGATGAAAGCGTCCATCAACAACACTGTGTTATTGTTTATAGTGCAGCGAGGGAGATACAAATACTACGAAAGTGTTTCATCTGAGATAAGATTTTTAATTTAGCGTGTGTGTGGGAATACGACTTGTATCCACAATAACAACGTAATCCCAGTCCTGCCATCGTCTTCTAACGTCTAGAATCCGTTCCTGGACTATTCCTAGAAAAGCGTCTGCGTCTTCGGCCCGGTTCAGCTGGAGTTCAGGCTCCCAATCAGAGGAAGGGCTGCGAGAGAAAGGACAGCGAGGGAACACATGGCGGGGCGGGAACACGCGGGCGGCGGCGGTGGCGGCCACGGCGACCATGAGATCCTATCACGGCACTCTGTTCTGTTCCCACTTAATGTCAACAAGAGATAACCTCCACGCCACCGCCTTACGTAACGCCACCGCTCTCGAACGTACCCCCCCCTCGCCGTGCCTCAAACTACCAGATACGATAACTCGCGCAGACAGGACTTTGTTTTGAAAACGTGATAATAAAAAAAATATTTTGTAATAACAAACGCTAACTTTGCCGTGTTATCTTTGAACAAAATGCACAGGGGGGGGGGGGGTTGTGTTTGGTCAGTTCATTAGGATAGCCGGTCTGATTCGTAGACGCTTCCTGCAGGATGTCACATAACTCTGTTGCTGAACCCAGAGCCACAGATTTAGGAGAAGACCTTTTCACCACACTACATCCTTACTACATGTGTCGCAAGGACGTGAGCGAAGGAAGTGCAGGATTCAGATGTCGCTATATAACTTGACATAGTGGCCTCTTAACCTGTAAGACCTTACAGTCTAAGGTCTTACAGTCTCAGGTCTTACAGTCTCAGGAGTTACAGTCTCAGGAGTTACAGTCTAAGGTCTTACAGTCTCAGGTCTTACAGTCTCAGGAGTTACAGTCTAAGGTCTTACAGTCTCAGGAGTTACAGTCTCAGGAGTTACAGTCTAAGGTCTTACAGTCTCAGGTCTTACAGTCTCAGGAGTTAGAGTCTCAGGAGTTACAGTCTAAGGTCTTACAGTCTCAGGTCTTACAGTCTCAGGAGTTACAGTCTCAGGAGTTACAGTCTAAGGTCTTACAGTCTCAGGAGTTACAGTCTCAGGAGTTACAGTCTAAGGTCTTACAGTCTCAGGAGTTACAGTCTCAGGAGTTACAGTCTCAGGAGTTACAGTCTAAGATGTTTCAGGGGTCCGTGTTTGATGCCCGGTGGCGTACCTGGGAGCTGATGTCGTCGCGGCGCAGCAGACGGATGGCGAGGCGCAGCAGGCCTACGACAGCTCGCTCCACCAGGAAGCAGCTCTCGTTGGCGTGCACACACAGGTGGCACAGGTGCTCACGCACGGTCTGCCACACGCACGCCACGCGGTCCCTGGTGAGGAGAGGGAGGAGGAGAGAGTGAAAGAGCGAGAGAGAGAGGGTGGGGGGGGGAGGGAGGGAGAGAGAGTCAGGGGGGAGGAAGAAGGACAGAAAGAGGGAAAGAGGGAAAGAGGGAAAGAGAGAAAGAAAGAAAGAAAGAAAGAAAGAAAGAAAGAAAGAAAGAGAGGTAAAGAGAGATAGAAAAAGAAAGAAGAGACAGAGAGAGAGAGAGAGAGAGTCACAGGTGGTTGTTGGCATTGTTACAGAGGTGACTCGCTGCCAAATATTTGACTTTGAACTTGAAAATGGCCGCCTCAACAAACTGTTTGCCAATTATTAGGATAGCATAGTGGCTATAGGCTGTAGGCATCCTTGAGCAAGAGTCCCTCCTTCCACTACCTGCTCCTTAATGACCTGTCTCTGTACTGTCTAACCACTACCTGCTCCTTAATGACCTGTCTCTGTACTGTCTAACCCCTACCTGCTCCTTAATGACGTGTATCTGAATTCATTAAGCATGTGTTATTCAAATTCCACATTAAACTGAAACTAATAATTAAATGGTTAAAAGGTAATTTGACTGATCTATCCTGGTCCAATGTCACATTTCACCATATTTATATCAATATTTTTAAGAATAGGTAGTTATTGCATTACACATCACAAGTTTTAGATGCATATGTGATTTTTCTCCGGCAACCAATATTCTGTGATCTCAGAAGAACTAGGTCTAGAAGGTCGCCCAGTTGTCAACCAATCATGTCTCACCTGTTCTCCATGACAACACGGAGCAGCATCTCAAGACAGAAGGCTGCGTCCTCCTCGTCGTACGTCTCCTCGTCCGGTGTCACCGATATCAGAGCCTGGGTGGGGAGGAGGGGTGGGGGTGGCTTTCAACAACAAGCACTTTGTCCTAGATTTGTCATTCACAGGACAACTCGACCTTTATCTGGTGATGTATTGAGGACCTTATGTTTTCAGTTTTAGTGAGGCTGGTCACAGTTGTGCTTCCACTATACGTCTGCCCGTTCAGCACCTATTGCACTGCTAACCCAGCCTGGGACCCGAGACAAATCAGCGAGCTCATGTTTTATTTGCTCTGGCAGATTCATCTAGACCCCCTCCCTTTCAGACCAATTTCCAGCAGACCTGGCCCAACCTGGTTGGGCCAATCACAACCGTTTATCTTATATGGGGCAGGTTTGATACGATGGCATTTTCGTAAACAACCCTGATGGCTGATCTGTTTTAGCCGCTAATCTAATCAACCTGGATGGTATATTTTCTCTAAAAGAAGAACAAACAACAGCACTTTTGTTGATAAGAAAGTTGCGCGTTTCGTTGCTCTGATTGGTTGTAGGTCTATCCAATTGAGTTCAGAGGCATTTTGGTCTGCACCCGTTGATAACGGCCCTCGGAAATCGAAAATTAACTATGAGGTTCCAGACTAATACGCATTTGCGCATTGGTCTGGGGATGCAGGCTACTGCTAACCATCCCTGGAAGAAGAATACAATTATAAGGGGGCTCTTGAAATAAGGCACATGTATCAGTACCTTCATCAGTTGCTGCAGAGACTCCAGCTGGAGGAATTTACTCTCCGTCATCAGTTTCTCTGGGTCGCAATGCTGGGGGCGAAGAGAGCGAAAGACAATGAGACACATTTTAAAGAACAAACAACATTCAGTGAGTTTACATGGACACAGGAAAGCCAATTGTAATCCGGTACCTGGGTAAGCTGATCCTTATCCTTATCCAATATTATTTGCCATGTAAACACCGTAACAGGGTTTCAGGCAGATTCACGTCCGTGTTATTTAGCGGTTAGGAAACTAAGCTAATGCTTACAACACAGCTACCAGCTGTATGGCTGATGGACCGCCCTCTCCTCCCTCACCTTGATGCAGAGGATGGCAGCCTGCTTGGCTTCCTGGTTCTCGGTGGAAGGACCCCGGTGTCCGGACTGCTCCGCTCCGCTCAGCGTGAGCCAGTTGACGAAACTCAACACGGCCGACTCCCCGCTGCAGTGGAGCGGATAGGAGAGAAGACCATGATGTACTGAACAAGAGCACTTGTTGGAAATGTGTTGTTTTTGTTTGTTTACCATTTATTTTAAACAAATGAATATCTTTTATATATATATATATATATATATATGGAAAATAAGATTTTATTATTGTCTAATTTTGTATTGTTTACCGATTTGAAGGCGTTTCCTCTCGTTGAAGGGAAATCTTTCCATTTGGCTCCACAAAGTCCTCAACCTGAGGGTCAAAATCCACCATGCAGTCAGAACCGACCAGCAGGTGGCAGTATAACACACACAAACCCCCTTCAGGCAGAGAGAACAAGACTCCCACAAAAGACAACCATGGTTCCATCCCAAACAACCATGTCTGTACTACATGTGTGAACTATTTTCTGGTGTAAAGTACACTATTTTGCGGACATACTGCGGTAACGCCACAGAGCTAACAGAGCTACTGCTAGCATCCCCGCCTCCACCATGCTAACAACAGATCTAATGCTAGCGTCCCCAGCACTTTCACCATGATTAAAAACAGAGCCAACGCTAGCGTCCCCACCTCCACCATGGCCTTGGGCAGGAGCTCGGCCCTGAAGAGCTGCAGCATGGAGTCCATGATGTTCTTCCAGCCCTCCCGCAGGATGTCGCCGTGGCGATGGGCCAGGTGAAACACCGTCTTGGCCGCCACCTGGGCCTTACCGTTGCTGCCAAACACCGTGGGAAGATTCTCCACCGACTGGGGTAACGACAACACATACACAACGTCACTACTATTCACTGTTTACAGTGGATCCAGATCCCTGTCATTAAGGAGCAGGTAGGGGGTTAGGGCATCTTGCTCAAGCCTACAGGTAGACACTGAAGTTGCAAACTTGGGCGCATCGGCTGGGCGTCAAACACGCTCCCCACCACACTTTGATGCCCCTACTACTGCTGTGTTGTTGATGAATAGTGACCATAATATGAATATGTTGGTGGTCCTGTGTGGCTCAACTGGTAGAGCCTAGGATTAACACTACCGGGGTAAGGGGTTCGATTCCCACTGGGGCCACCCCATGGCATATACACATTATATTAGTATATTAACAAGTATTAGTTAGTATATTAACAAGTATTAGGCGACTGAAATTCAGTATTGGGAATCCGGGTCTCCCGCATCTCTCAGGCCATCTCTCAGGGTTCAGACGGACATGTTGGGGCGTCTCTCACCTCGCTGCTCAGAGTGGTGAACTTGCAGAGGGAGATGATCAGGTTGTTGAACACGTTGCTGAAGCCGTAGTGAGCGGAGATCATCGCACATTTCCTACGAGACAACGAAGAACCAGGGAAATTATTAAAACTTCAAAAACTACTAACCACGTCACTAACTGACTAGTAGTTGTTATTAGCCAATGAGAAACTATGCCGTTAACTCACTAGAAAATGTTACTAATTACTATAATTGTACTGAAAGCCATTTGTTAATTGACAAATAGAGCTGGAACAAATGTATGATATTTGTGACAGTGTGTGACGCATACAAAGTACCCCCTGATGGGAGGTGTTTGTTTGTACGGTACTACTGCAGTATCTATTCTTTCTTCTCAATGTGTGGATGTATATTAGAACAAGGAGACAAGTTTTGTTTGATAAAAGGCTGAAGGCAGCAAGGCGAAATACTGCAGAAATAAACACGAGACAAATGGCGGTTCTACCTGTTTCTAGCTCTACCTTGTTGACCAATTAAGGGTCTGCAGTGTGCAGGGTCAGTGTGTGCCAGGAACCTCAACAGAGAGAGGTAGCGAATAACAGGACTGAACGGAAGAGTTATTTTTCCTACCATCCACAACGTTTGCCAATGGAAATGCGAAAATAACCGTTCTGATGTGTAACTGAACCGAACTGGACTGTTTGGTGGAAACGAGGCCTAATTAGTTATCCATCACACAACAGCCAGCCCCGCGTCAGAGTCACGTTCGGTACCTGAAGCCCGCGATGGCCTTCTGGATGATGGTGTCGTCCAGGCTCTTGTCGAACACGTAGGAGAGGGCGGCGATGGTGGGCCCCCAGGTCATGGAGAACAGGTCGTGGTCGTAGCTCCCCGGCGGCAGCGAGAGGAACAGGCCCTCGGACGCGGCCCCCCGGTGAAGCAGCACGCTCCACACGTAGTTCTCCTTCACCAGGCCCGACTGCTCGTCTGGCATCACGATCTCATCCGTCCTGGTGGTGGTGGTGGTGGTGGGGGGGGGGAAACCGTGGAGTAGGGTCAGGTGGTGATGGGCTATACCGTGTTTCCACTGAATTGACATTTAGGGCCACATTGAGTCACTTGTAAGTCTCTTTTATCCAAAGAGACTTACAAGTGAAGCTGAGACGATCAATAATCACACTTCTCAAGACACCCAAAGGACTTTGCAGAGTGTGTGTGTGTGTGTGTGTGTGTGTGTGTGTGTGTGAGAGATCACCCCTTATCCACTACCACAATGGCCACAAACACAACCGACAATCAACGCAACACAAATTGGAGTAGCTACAAAAGTAAGTTACAGCGCTGCACAGCCTAGTTTAAGAAACACCACTAGAGCGAGTGCAGAGGAGCCCCAGGAATCAGAAATAGTATTTTTATTTTTTTTAATGGCCGCGTCGCGCCAGGTCTCAGTTGTGTCCGGGGGGTCGTCGACGAGGCCTAGGATTTCACTGACACGGATGATCTTATTGCTATGAAATACGGGATATGGGATCTCGACGATACCCTATACATCCCAGGACTTCACAGATGCAGGAAAAGCTGATACCGTGAACTTAATTAAGCGCGACGGAAATTAGAGACTTTCGCGTAAAACTAAAACTACGCTGGAACCGGGTGATAAAGGTGCTAATGATGGGGAATCGTCCCGGCGCAATATTATTTTTTTGACGCCACTGTTCTGGCACGGTCAGGACATGTCTGACCGAGTGTGTAATATTAACACCGGCTTCCCGATACCAAGCTATCTATATTCTCCTGATGCATTAGAGATGTAGATTTTGTTTCATTGCGCTCACTTGATGGCGTTGTAGATGTCTTCCAGCATGTCCTGGTCGAAGTCCTTGTTCCCGTTCACGCCCTTCAGATTCTTCTTGAATTGCTGTGGACCAGAAGAAAAGATGAATGATACGTTAACTATATATGTCGTATATATTTTGCACTGATCATACATTGATAAGAAGAATCTTCCCTAAGAGGGGGAGGCTAAGGGAAGACGCCACCTTGGTTAACCGGGTTTGAACAATGTCAATTAAAAAGCACACCTAAACATCTAACTAGAAATGGAGGAGTCTCTGTTTGTCTGTCCTTTTCTGATTTTCTTGACCACTGTTCATCCGATCCACCTCACACTCAGGACCCGAGGAAGCGCGGTGTTGAGTGTGTAGGTTGTTTGGATGAGCGGTTGTCCAGAAAGCTGCAAACACAGCCGCAGAACCGGAGGCCAAGCAATCGGCCCGTTCCTAACAGGCCCTGCACTAGTAATAATAATGACCGTAATATGAAATAAATTAAAATAAAATCAATGGGCCCTCATCCAGAGACCTCATACACAATACCCCCCCCCCCCCCCCCCCACCCCCCCCCCCAACGCTGTCTCATGTGGTCACCTGATCCTCTTTAGCCGTGGTTTCAGAGGGGAAAAAACAACATGGCCAGGAGCCAGGGACACCCTGCCTGCCACCACCCCCCCCCCCCTCCCTGTAAATAAACATAACTGGAAGGGGGCGATGAGTGACAGCATCAAGGCTCTTCTTGATGCTCTGGGGGTGATGGGGGGGGGGGGGGGGGAATAAACACAAGGAGAGGGGGATCAAGGAAGAGATGGGGTGGTGGCGGTGGTGGTGCTAGCATGGTATCGCTAACATACGAGCATGTTAATGAACACACACACACGCACACACACACACACACACACACACACACACACACACACACACACACACACACAGACAGAGTGTGGCACAGCGTCTCGCGGAGCAGCCGATGGTAACAATAGCTTCGGCAGCAGCTGGACATACAGGCTGCCAAACAGTCCTCCCGAGATGGAACGCAAACACATCGCTCATGATGCTCTCCCCTCTGTCTCCCCCGCTCTCCCCCCTCTCTCTCCCACCGCCGGGCTAAATTTACACAGAGTATCACACCGCCACACCGGCCATCAAACCCGTTCCGATCAAACTACATTATGAAAAAAAAAAAGAAAGAAATCTATGGGTTTAGGGTTTAGGATTCGACGTGCGTAAAACTGTGCGGCCGCATACCTCGGCTAATGCGGCGACCTGCGACGCTAACAAATGGCGCGGTGAATGCGCCGCCAGGCGATCCGCCAGGCCCGTAAAGAGCATGGCGCCGCTTTTATTGGTGCTGGATCTGGGCCTCGGCCCGGGGGTTACGCTCTCTGTTGTCCATCGGGGCTGGAATTCCCTGATCCCACTTGTCCAAATTACTATTAAGCCCCCGGGAACGGGCTGGGAATAGTTCAAACAGAACAGGCCAGGCGGCGTGGGTGCGAGATTGTGTGTTGTGTGTGTTGTGTGACCCGTTTTTAAAGTGTCAATGTGCACATGTATGTTAAGGACGCCATGTGTCAAGAGTGGTGTGTGTGTGTGGGGGGGAGAGAGAGGTGACAATGTGTGGTTCTATTGGGGGGAGAAAAACAGAGATGAGAGTGAGCGAGAGGTATATAATGAGAGTCTGAAGGGATATTGAGTGTGAGAGAGAGGGAGAGAGAGAGAGAGAGAGAGAACAAGATCATGAGAATGATCATGAAAGTGAAAGAGGGTGAGAGAGACAGAGAGAGTCTTTCAGTGACAGTGGCCCACCCACAGAGACTTCTAAGGCCCGTCTTAAGGGACTCATGTTTAGTCTTCAGCAGCTGTCACTCAAAAAACCAGAGGGGAAGAGACAGCCAATGAGACGAGAGGACAATCCAAATAGGCCGGGAGATAGAGCAAGGCAGACAGGGAGAGAGAGACAGAGAGAGCGAGAGAGAGAGTGTGATGAGTGAAGACGACACCCAAGTCTTGTTGAAGTGGACCAAATATTTCCTATTATATAGTATATAATATAGTACATATACCGATATATCATATACTGATATATATCAGTAGTATATATCACATACTGATATATATGTCAGTATATGATATATACTATATATCATCTACAGAGACAGACAGACAGAGACAGACAGAGAGACAACGCCAGAGGGACTATTATTACCCCCCCACCCTCTTGTTCACATGAGCGTGCTGCCGGTGGTGGTGGTGGGTGAGATCACCAGACCACCTCTGGCCACAGCTGTTGTGGCCGGGGGGGCTTTGAGAGATAGCATCAGAGAGGAGGACAATCAAAGAGCAGTGGAGGGGGGGGGGGGGGTGGTGGTGGTGGTAGTGTTGGCACACACAGTGGAATGTCACTACCAACGCTGACAAATGGTACGGTCTCTCTCTCTCTCTACGGCTCTAGCTCTGTATGTCTCTCGCTCCATCTCTCACCCTCCGTCTCTCTTTTTTTTCACTCTCTCTCTCCCTCTCCCTCTCTCTCCCTCTCTCACTTTGTGCTGCTCTCTCTGTTCTTTCTCTCTCAGTAGCCAAGTTTCCATTTTTTGGGGGGGCTGAAAAAAAATGTGTAATTATTGAATGAGTTCGTTTTTAATTAAGCTCTGAGAATAAATTAACCCTGTGTGGAAAGGGCAGAGCTAGTGTGTGTGTGTGTGTGTGTGTGTGTATATACACAAGTGTGTGTAGGAGTTGATAATCGTAGATGTGTGTTGGCGGGTAGGCATGTCTATGCGTCTATAGGTGTTTGTAGGTGTGTGTGCAGGTGTGTGTGCGTGTCTCACCTCTACAGTCATGGGGATGTTCTGCTTGCGCACGTTGTGGTTGTGTTGGTCCGTGTTCAGCATGATGACTGCGTACGCCAGCGCAAACCCGGCGTCGTTGGTCATGAACGGAGACCCGTTGACCTTCTGCAACCGACACAGACACACACACAGATGTACATTACATGCAGTCATGAATGTAAGACCATGTGAGTCTCATGTCCCCCCACAGCCCCGTCAAACCACAAACCCCTTCCTGAACTTAATATTGTACTATTATCATTTATCATCGTTATTAATATTGTAGTGGCCTAGGAAGTAATATTATTATATTACCATTTTGCATCATTATTAATATCGTAGTGGCCTAGGAACTAATATTATACTATTATCATTTAGTATGTTTATTAATATTGTAGTGGCCTAGGAACTAATATTATACTATTATCATTTAGTATCTTTATTAATATTGTAGTGGCCTAGGAAGTAATATTACACTATTATCATTGAGCGTCATTATTAATATTGTAGTGGCCTAGGAAGTAATATTATCATCATTTAGTATATTTATTAATATTCTAGTGGCCAGGAAATAATATTAAACTATTATCATTAAGTATCTTTATTTATTTTGTAGTGGCCTAGGGAACTAATATTATAGTATTATCATTTAGCATCATTATTAATATTGTAGTGGCTTAGGAAGTAAAATTATAGTATTATCATTTAGCATCATTATCAATATTGTAGTGGCCTAGGAACTAATATTATAGTATTATCATTTAGTATCATTAATATTGTAGTGGCTTAGAAACTAATATTATACTAATATAATTTATCATCATTATTAATATTGTAGTGGCCTAGTAACTTATATTATACTATTATCATTTAATATCTTTAATAATATTGTCATGGCCTAGGAAGTAATATACTATTATATCATTCAGCATTATTAATATTGTAGTGGCCTAGAGGATTTAAAATGGAAGAAGCTGAGGTGTACTATTTCTGGTCTTTATTGATCAGCAACAATAAAAACAATAAAATAGGATTTTGTTATAAAAATATGATATGAAGCATTTCAAAGGGCTCTTATAATCCACACAATATATTTTCCAGTCTATATTTAATCCTACAGTAAATAGGCCAATGCTTGAAAATGACCTGCTAGTCGACTCCACTCCAAATGTGTCTCTACTAGTCGACTAGTGAATAAAATTCAAGATGTTCCCCCCAGGGTAAATGCAGGTTTCAACCAGTTCAACTTCAAACACAATTTAATATCGATTTCACAGCCCAGCGGCGAATAGGTAAATGACAGTCCTCCATCTGGACTTCTTTTAAAGGTATACACATTTATTTGTATTGTTATTTTTTTATTTGTTTTAATTCTGTCAGTTTATCTCGGCAGTGCTGAGATAAACTGAATAAACCTTTGACATAAACGTTTGACATTTATTATTTTTCCTCTCCCGGCAGCCGTAAAAAAATATATAAGACCTACGCAAATGATATTTAAGACTTTATAATACTTTTAATACCACCGCACGTACCCTGCCCCCCACCGCTTGGGAATCACTGCTTCATCGGTGCCCCCCGATGAAACTGACGGCACGGTGCCCCCACAGCACGCCATGGAAAACTCATTTACCCATATTTGCTCTAAATAGCCTCATGAACTGTAGCGTGGGTGTGTGTGTGTGTGTGTGTGTGTGTGTGTGTACACTATGAAAAGAACATCTCATAGTTTCCAGGTCACATGAGTCCCCTTGCTATTTTCAGAATCCACCGTATTCTAAATGTGGTCCTCCTTTATTTTACCATCCTCTCATCCCAGTGTGTGTGTGTGTGTGTGTGTGTGTGTGTGTTATGTCACACTGACACCCCTGTCTCCTCACATCCCATCATTAGACGGGTGGTATATTTATTGCGGTGATGATAGGGACAGTCGTGGCCAGGACCCCCTGCAGTGTGACCGGCTGTGTGTGTGTGTGTGTGTGTGTGTGTGTGTGTGTGTGTGTGTGTGTGTGTGCGTATGTGCGTGTGTTCGGTAGGAGTGGAGTAGAGTAGTCATGGTACGTCTTTTAGTAACATTTCATCAATGTGAAATGTATGTTGTTTCACATATTTAAATAAAATGATGTTTATATATAGATATAAATCTGTAAAATACATAAAAAGCTGTAAAGAGCCGTTACATAAATCAAAGTTACAAATCAATCTGTGACACAGTATAGCCTTCAGTCTCGCCTTAAACAACCCGATATTGCGAGGTGACGAACCACTGACGTGTGTTTATTTTGAGACGTGTGTCTGTGCCTGGGTGAGCAGCATGCTCCACCAGACGCTCTCCTTACATGCCAGTTGTCAGTGAAGGTCTCCAGCAGCCTCTGGATGACCGGGGCCTCGCCAGGCAGCCTGAAGGCCTCCAGGTACAGACGCAGGGCTTCGTCGATGCGCAGGCCCTGGAAGGTGAACGTGCTGCGGGAGAGGAGGAGGTCGCATTAGCCTAGCATTAGCCTAGCACTAGCACTAGCATTAGCCTAACAAACACGGCGCCTTACTTGACGAAGCTGTCGAGGAGCTCCATGTGCTTGCGGTCGCTGACGATCTCCCCGATCATCTTCTTGTCCAGGCGGGGGTTCTCCCGCAGCCACTGGGCCACCTGGTTGTTGTCCATGGGGCTGCTGAGCAGATGGTTCTCCTGCAGGAACTGGATGCCCATCTTGGGCTTCTGGTTGAACTGCTCCGTGCCCGTGATCAGGAGCTGGAGGAAGAAGACGGGTTGAGGGTTAAAGGGGGAAACGTCAAGCTTGGCTATGTCTTCTCCTATAAGAGAGTCTGTTTCTGCTGAAAAAAATCCGGAAAAGTTGGGACCATTGATGTTATTAGTTTGATTTGGAGAACCCAAATCCCGGACCAATGACGTCAATAGTAAACCTTTTCCTGGGATATTTTTCTTACAGAAACAGAGTTGATGTTGCAGAAACAGAGTTGTGGTGTGAGAGCAGTATTAGAAAATGTCTGAGTGTGACAGTATCCCTTTGACATTTGAGTGTTGACTGCAGAGTCGAGGCTCGCTTCGAGGGCGTTTCATTCACCTTCTTCTTGGTTTTGATGTCCATCAGCTCCTGGGACTCTGGGGAACAGGAGCTGAAGCGCTGAGGTTTCTTATGGCTCTTCTCAGCCGGGGCTAAAAAGAGAAGGAGAATCCACGTTATTGTGGTTCTAGTAGTATAGTGGTAGTAATAGTTGGCAAAACATCTATTACTTGCTCTGGCAGATACGTCTGGCACCCCTCATGTTCAGACAGATTTCCAGCCAACCTGCCCCGGGTCGGGCCAATCACAACTGTTTATCTAATATGGGGCGGGTTTGATATGATGACTGTACAGAGGAGCACCATTGAGGCATTTTCGTAACCAACCAAGATGGCTGCCACTGATGTGGTCTGTTGAATCTGCTATCCCGACAGTATTAAACGAACTGGACGGTATATTTTCTCTAATAGAAAAATAAATAACGGCACTTAAAGCTTTTGTTGATAAGAAAGATGTTTGCTGTACTTCCGACAGGATGTGGTAAAAGTTTAATTTACGTCACACGTTTGGTTGCTCTGATTGGTTGTAGGTCTATTGCGCTCAGGGGCATTTTGGTCTGCGCCCGTTGATAACGCCCCTTGGAAATTAAACATTAACATTATTCATTTTTGAATTGTTCTGGTGATGCCAGGCTTGGGGAGTTGTACTCCTGTGTCAGACCACAGACTGACCCGTGTCGGTCTCTTCATGGTCCTGCCGGCCCAGTTTCATCTTCTCAGCCATCAGATGGCCGCTGGTGGGAGGACACACCGGCGTGACCTCTGCTTCTGGAACACTCTGACCCCCACCGCCGCCGTTCCCCAGTCTGCTAAGGTCTGGTCAGAAACACAGAAATACATACATAAGTGCATAAAAACACAAGATTCAAGACCTTTATTTGTCTTAGAGGGGCAATTGGTTCTGCCGCAGTAGCAATAAAAAAAAAGCCAACAATACAGAGCGAGATACACACATACATTACCACTCATAATAAAAGTACACATGAATACAGGAGGAAATGAGGACACATGAAGTACAAAAGTTACATTATATAAAAAAGAATATAAATATAAAAAAGCATCGATGCAATGATGACACAATACAAATAACTCCTTCCTTGACAGAACTTTGCCCTTGTAAAATTACAATACTTATATTATATTGTGGATTTATTTAAATCAGAATGTGTTTTATTGTCAGGATAGATTTTTGAATTTGTCTCGGTGTGTTGGCAATATCAAGAAAAGACGTACAAGATGCAAATTACAAAAATCATTAAAAAAAAGCTCACAAAAATATATTATCGGTAAAAACAATGTGTAGAGTAAAGGCTTTCCGTACCCATTGTTGTCTCTGTACTTTCATTGGCGGTGCTCTGCCCCTCTGCCAGGACGGTATCTGCTGATTGGTCCTGCTGGGCAGCGCTGTTCAGAACCTTGGCCTGGCAGTGGGCCTCGGTGCTGTCAATCACCGTGAGCAGAGCCTCCAGGGAGAGCAGGTGGGTGGTGTACAGCTGTCCAGACACTGGGAATGCGTTCTATAGGGAGGGGAGAATATACGATAATGGAGACATCTCAACACATCCACCAGGTGTTACTGATCTGCGTGTGTGTGTGTGTGTGGATGAGTGAGAGTTGAGTCGTCACTGACATGATTGATTCAGAAACACACAACTTGACGCAAAAATAGAAAAGAAAATTATAATAACTATACACAAACGGACAGCGATTTTTCATAACCTCCACTAAGAACTGGGAGATTGATTGTTTGTATTTCAGCATCAGCTCATGACAATCTTTTTAAGACAAATGACCCATAGTAATGTGGAGATTAATTCATGCATTCTTTCTTAATTTCACAGTCAAAAAAATGATGAACTTTAATGAAAGCGTAACGACAGAAAAATCCCTGCATGGAGACCATACCATAGGAGTTTGAAATGTGATACATCTACTGTAACTGATTTATCTACTGTAATCTGCTACCGCTCCAAGAGGGGCATTACATGTAAATGAAAATTAATGATATCGTAATCCCTCCAACAACGGGACTGGCCCTGCTCACCTTGGAGAGCAGCTTGGTGAGGTCTTCGAACAGGTTGGAGCAGTAGAAGTCACAGTCGTAGTTGATGTAGAGCTCTGTGACGAAGCTGGGGATCCGCCACAGCTGCACCAGCGCCTCCAGGGCCGTCTCCTTCATCTCGTAGGGCATCTTCACGTTCTCCGACGTGATGATGTCCATCAGCTTCTTCAGGTACATCTGGAGGGGGAAGAGGAGGAAGGGGAGGGTTAAAGGGCCCACTGTCATGGCAGCACTTCACATCTGCTCGGCTCGTAACATCTTGCCATCGCCAATCAATGGATTGATTCTAAACAACTACCTATGTCTTGTGTCGGAGGAGCCCAGAAAAGCGACTTATGTGGCGCACGGCAGGAGGGAACTGCTACGTTTACATTTACATTTAGGGCATTTAGCAGACGTAAATTCACAAATAAAAAGAGAATTGTAACTGGAAATGTAGTTCAAACAACCGAGTTACCTCCAGCTGGAACTTGAGATGCCCTCTCATGCTCTCGAACAGCAGGAAGCAGCAGCGGATAGAGTTGGTGTACAGATTCATACGCTCGACATTAAGCAACTGAAACAGAGACCGAGACAAAAAGTAGCGATTATTGATGACGATGACACAGACATGTCAAACAAAAAAATAACGAAATACAGCAAAAAATGTATATACACCAAATGAGATTTGTGAGTTTCGACGCATTTGATAACAAAAACAATTTGACCGCTGGGAAGCGGTGGACTGACCTGGAAGAGGTGTCTGCAGAGCTCGTCCTTGACCAGGCCCAGCAGGGACTGGTAGGGGGCGATGTGGGCCGACTCCAGGGCCACGGTGAGCAGCTGGAGGCCCATGTGCATCATGGCGTCCGTGTTGTGGCGGTCGTGGGGGTTGGTCAGCGAGATGAGGAAACGGAAGAGCTCACGCAGGCAGGGCAGCCCGTAGGGGAGGAGCGACGCGCCTGCGGGGGTTCAAACCATTCAATTAAAAGGATCCCCTCTGTATTACCGGCATTACCGGCAACTGTGATGGCTTCAAGTCCTGCGCTTTGTGGCTGAACCACAGTGGTTTCGGACCACAGAGCAGCGTCCTATGAGGAACTACTGGCTGCTACGGACGTAGTTTAGGTGTGACCATATATGTCTATGGGTGCGATGACAGCAAGAAGCGACTGTTCATTCGAAAACAACAATGGCGGCTCCTAAAGAGGTTAGTGTAGCATGCTGCTAAAGCTATAGCATCAGTTAAAGCTGAACTGGAGAGTATTTCTTCATTGAAAGAAGAGCAAAGTACGGCACTGAAGGCTTTTCTCGCACTCCTACTAACTCATATGGTTCATTGATCTGATGGGATGAAGTTAGCCAGTGATGGACTGTGATAGACAGATGGTTCATCCGATCACCTGCCAAGTATTTTTGTAACTTTTCCAAACAGTTTCCACGGACGACTTCCCAGTTGGTTCTGTGTAAACAAACCATCTGGCGCGTCAGGTTAGTGATGTTGATAAGCTGTTACAAGCCTAAATAACATCATGTGGGAGTGTGTCCACCCAAATGTATGATGGATAGATCAGCCTACCAGGTGGTATAGTCATCATACATCTGGGTGGACTGTGAGTGTATGGATAACTAGATGAATGAGTGAATGGATGAATAGCGAGCATCAAACTGGTCAAGGTCTCTGCACCATTTCTCTGTGTGTGGACTGGGTGAATGAGAGAAGCGGTGACTGGGTGATGGGCTGACGGGGTGAATGAATGACTGGATGACTGGTCTACAGGTCTAGATCGCCTCACAAATAGGTGAATCAGTGACAGGGTGAATGAGTGAGCGGCCGATAGAGGCTGCAGGTCTCCGCACCATCTCTCTGTGTGGACTGGGTGAATAAGTGAATGAGTGACGGGGTGAATGATTGAGTGGGCGACGGGGCCTGCAGGGTCTCCTCACCGTCTCTCTGGGTGGACTGGGTGAAGCGGACCCCTCGGGGGTTGACGTAGTCCATGTCGTGGACAGAGGCGCCGTCCTGACTGCTCCGTCAGAGAGTCCTTGTCCTCCAGAACCTCCGGGATGGACTCCACGGAGGTGGACTGAGCGCGCTCACACCTGCTGCCGTCCGACTGGCGCCGAGAGGGGAGGGGAGAGCAAGCGGAGATCAGATCAAACCATTCCAACCAAAGAGCCCTTATTTAAACCACCAGGTGTCATGTGATTAGCAGTTGAAAAATCTGCCCTCTCGTGACATCACAAGTGGGAGTGTCCACCTAGCTGTATGGCGGACGGGTCAACATCACACCCGGCTGATTAAATAGGTGCCCTTTAGCACTGGCACCGAGGCCCGGTGGCCCAGTGGGAATCAAACGCCTAAACCGGGACCAATTTAATTTCTGCCAACGTGGCGCTCCTGAGTACATATTTGTTTGTTCATTTATTTGTATTATGGTTTAACTGTTCCAGGAATAATGTCATTCTCTAACAGTTGGTCCACAAGTTTTGCTGTGATTGTTTGTTGTTCTGTCATGAGCACACTGAAGCAAATCCCTAACTAAGTTGTATGGTAATAAAATAATGAATCTAGTAATCTTGTAATGCTGTGTAGGCCAACACCCCCAGACTCGTCGTACCGCTGTGTCCAGCCGGGGGGTCTCTGTGCCTGGGGTGGTGGCGGGGGTGGTGGCGGTGGAGCTGGTCTGCTCCAGGTCGCTGAGGTCTTCCCTGGAGGTGGCCTTGGAGCCAGGCTCCAGCCCGCTGTCTGTAGTGGAGGGGCTGGAGACCGAGGAGCTGGCGCTGTCCGAGGTGGGCAGGCCGGAGCCGGGCTCGATAAAGGGGACCCCACCTGCTCAGGTAGGAGGAGGAGGAGGAGGAGGAGGAGGAGGAGGAGGAGGAGGAGGAGGAGGAGGAGGAGGAGGAGGAGGAGGAGGAGTGCATTAGGCTGCTAATCATGATGATAAAAAGATTTCAAATATTGAACTTATTAACATCGCAATTGAATGGTCATGATTGACTGGACTTCACACATCTAATTAATGTGTCTGCATGTGTGTGTGTGTGTGTTGTGTGAGCGTGTGCGTGCGTGTTTGTGTGCATGGATGTGTATGTGCGTGCGTGGGTGCGTATCTGACCAGAGAGGTTGTTGTTGCTGAGGTGGGCTGACTGGCTGGGGGACCCCCTCCCCGTGTGACGCGGCGGTCTGGGCGAACGCTTCTGCTTCTTCCACTTGGACGACTCGCTCATCCCTCCCGCACGCATCTTCAGCTGGGGGGGGGGGGGAGACACACACACAGCTCGCTCAACACACTCCTCACTGGGTTCTCCCAGAGCTTCAAAGAGTCATAGACAGGGCAGGAACTACGGCGTTGACGGCCATGTTCGTTTCCTAAGATGTGCTGTCAAGTCAGCGTTCAATGACAAAAGTAAAACCTCCAGAGTCTCTAAAACTGGATGAATGAGAAAGTACGTCCCTGTTCCTGTAGATTGAGGAACTATTACTACTCATCACTAGCCGACTTTTACCCTGTTGATTAGCTACTCTGTCGCTTCTCTATCATGTGAATTGGTAATGGAAACCTGAATTTCCTTCTGTATCAATTAAATATCTACCCATCTATCCACTTATTAATCTATCGATACCACCCTCCCCTCTTAACATAAATCAAGTACTCCTATTCTAAACCACATGTATCGTATAAAATCGGGTTGTTTACATGCATTGAACAGCAACAATACAAAAACCAGGGAGAGGAATTATACAAATGGATGAAAAAAGAAAAACGATACGCGACCACAAAACAATCTGCAGTCCAATCTAATGCATTCGTTTAAAAACAGAAATAATTAAAAACGCATTCAGGAGAAGGGGGGTTTTGGGGGGGGGGGGGGGGGGGGGGGGGTCAGAGGCAATCAGGGATACCCCCTCAGATCACACAAGGGAACACAAACAACCCCAGAGCGACGCTCCTGAGAGGTCCACAAACTCTTTTCCCTCCGACCTCGAGGTCAAAGAGCAACGGGGAGGAGAAAAGGGTTAGTAGGGATCAGAATGAGAAAACAAGAGCGAAAGAGGAGTAACAGAGAGGAAGAGTGGGGGGGGAGGGAGGGAGGGAGGGCATCTTCCTGGTCGGCCATCTTCCTTACCTGAACGCGTTTGTTTTTCCATAAGATATTGTAAGCCTCGGGAGAGAGAGGAGGGGGGGGGGGGGGGGGAGTCAAGGGGGAGGAAGGGGGCAGGTGCCCGCGATTAGTGATGGAGATATGTATTATGTCAGCCAGCAGTGGCACGCACACGCATACACGTGGACACACACACAGACACACACACACACACAGTCGAGCACAGTCATAGGCATAAACACACTCATGTGTCCACACCAATGAAGGAAGTTGGGGGAGGGCCATGCAACACCCTTCAGGGTGGAGATGATGGAGGGGTAAATAGAAGAAGAACAAAATTAGAAGAAGAACAAAATTAGGAATTTCCCTTCTTTGGTTGAAAATGGATAATATGCGTTTATGATCAGTGATCATGATGGTCAGATGGTGAAACTACCCTTTTTTTATATTATATATTTAAACTCTTTCAAATTCAGTCTGTAACTAACTTTCATTTCAGTGAGGTCGCCGACTTAAAAATGTGCATTAGGGGAACAACAGTCAAACATTTCATGTTTGGGGTTATGGAGAGAAGCATGGCGGAGGCTTAAGGGAAATAAAAAGGACAAGATGAAGGGTGTGAGGAGGAGGAAGAGGAAGAAGACAAGGTGGAGGAGCAGGCAGGAGCATGAGAGGGGAGGGGGGGGGTTCAACATCTCACTCTGGTTACCTTCTTCATGTTGGCTCCCACAAAGCTCTTGGCCTCCTCTTTGAACTGAGGAAGTCTGCAGAAAGACAAGAAACACGGTATGGTCAGATCACCAATACTGCACTAATAAAGCGTGCTGAGAAATAGGAGAATATATAATAGATGAGGTGTGTAGTAAATAACATGGAGGTTCCTCATTCCAATAATTGAAAGTGAATTTTCCCCATTTCAAAATCATTCAGACATAATTAACCTCATTCTCAGGGAGAAAAAGCACTATATTAAGTAGTAACATTAGTACTATATAATATAGTACTAATGTTACATGTATATTACCATGAAACATGAAATATCAACATATTACAAGATGTTTTAATAATCACATCAGAAATTCTTGAAAAACTAAACTGGCTCATCATTAACCCTTTTATTTTTATTGTCTAGTTCACCACAAGCAAGCTTCTCTGGGGCTAACACAAGCTAAATCATCCGGGGGGGGGGGGGGTCTCTGATGATACGAAAACACTGGTTCTCAAGTCCTCGCACAACATGTACGTGTGTGTCTGTGTGTGTCTGTGTGTGTGTGTGTGTGTGTGTGTGTGTGTGTGTGTGTGTGTGTGTGTGTGTGTATGTGTGTGTGTTTACAACGGAGAGGCAGTGAGTGAGTGTGAGAGAGAAACAGAGCATCACTAGGTTTCTGTGGACTCTTAGGCTTTGGTGGAAAATGAGATGTCAACTCCAGTTGTGAGCATGTGCACGCACACGCACACACACACACACACACAGGATGATGCCCACCCCACTACCCTCCAACATTACCTCAGCGTTAATAGAGTGTTGTCTTGCTAGCCTGATTATTGGCTGATCTGTGGGTCCAACAGATTAACATGCCTAATACTTTGAGCAGCCAATCTAAGCTGCCTTCTGAGGACTTCAGCAGAGCTGCTGCTCATTATATTCAGACAGATGGGGGCACCACCCTGCCTCCCCCCACCACCACCACACACACACACACACACACACACACACACACACACACACTCCCCTACTCTACCAGGCAAACACCCACTCACATCTCTATTACCCAGGGGTCGTGGAGAAGGGGGTGGGGGCGGGGCGTGGAGGGTTTGACGCAAACAAAATGAAATCTGTGTGTGTGTGTGTGTGATTGAGCACGGCGACTGAGTGTCCATTTGTGATATTCCTGTGTGCCAGTGAGTGTTAGAGGCACGTCGTAAAAAAACTGTACTAAATATACGTCCACGGTTCAGCGTCAGGGACACCTGCTTGCTAGCCGCGGCGGCCGCTGTGCTTTTCCAGTTCCACCGGCGCCGCCGCGAGCAGTGAAATCAGGCTAGGGGTGTGCTAACAAGCTAACAAGGTGCCGCACAATAGTCATGACAATAAAAACACACATGGATCAGTGCAGGGGGGGGGGTCTCTCTCGCTTCATCTTCATCTACTTCATCTATATGCAGATTGTACAGTCTGCAGCTAAGCAGGCTCATCCCCATCTGCGTTTTGGATGTGACTAGCACGCTGATTCATGCAGGCAAATTCACACCCGGTAATGCATGCATGCCAGTACACACGCATTAATACATGCATGCTAATACGCACAGTTATGCTCATGCGTTAATGCACGTTCACTAATACCGAACGGTAATACATGCACGATAACGCACGCTCGCTCGCTAATACACGCACGTAATACATGCACACTGACACAGATGTTCATTCACATGCACTAATGCATGCATGCCAACACACACACACACACACACACACGCTAAAGCACGCACGCCAGCGCATGCATGTTAATACACACACACACACACGCTAATGCATGCACACTAATGCCGCACACCAATACATGCACACGATCTGGGGGGGAGAGACGAGTGGCGGAGAACGAGCTAAATGCCAACAGGAAATCACAGGGAGGCTAATCGGTGCACCCTGAGTACAGGAGGGAAGGCTAAACAGGCACCGGGCTAAACAGCTCAGAGTCCAGGAGGGAAGGCACCGGGCTAAACAGCTCAGAGTCCAGGAGGGAAGGCACCGGGCTAAACAGCTCAGAGTCCAGGAGGGAAGGCTAAACAGGCACCGGGCTAAACAGCTCAGAGTCCAGGAGGGAAGGCACCGGGCTAAACAGCTCAGAGTCCAGGAGGGAAGGGTTCATGTATGCTCCTACATGATGGAATAGGCCTGCCGTGGAACAGCAGTACAACTTGGAGGTGTGATTTGGTGCGACTTAAGTGGTTTAAAAAAAGTATTATGTTGATTTAATGTAACTTTTTGTATTATTTTTTTTACTCTTGTATTGCCTCTTAGCCTTTTACAGCCTACATAATAGTAAAGTTCTTAATAACTTGTGTGTACATATTGTTAAGGTTTGGTTTTAATTCTTCAAGTTCAATATTTTGATGATATTTTGCTTATATCATGTTGCTTTAAGTCATTTATGCACCATCCTCACCAAGTCACTTTCCTTGTATGTGCAAATATACTTAAATAATAAAATGATATCATTTTATTTGTATTGTAAAGTGTCTTTGAGTGTCCAGAAAACCTACATAAATAAAAATGTAGCATTATTTCTCCTTTAGTGTTTAATGTGATGATGATTTTTATGTGATGATGATTTTTAAAACAGAGCAGAATGTGAGCGGCAAGCAGCCATCCACGTTTGTCGCCAATTTGCACTCGGGAGTCGAGTCGCTGTCTGTATGCGGTGGTTTCATTAGGCTTATTGGTTCTCCAAACAAAACAGTCCCAAACTGAGCATGCATTTTTAATAAACCGCATTAAAGTCATCGTCTAGGAACGTAAGCCCTCGCCAAACAAGACCCCTGACTCAAGTGGATTCTGGGTAGCGTAGTCCTGTAGTCCCGCTCAGCGGTGCCTTAACATTCTGACTGTAGTGCAGCCAGAGTGAGCAGAGGGAATCACCTCTGTAAACACATACACAATTATCTGAGACCCGCGACCCTTCCTCCCCTCCCACCTCCCCTCCTCCTCCCCCTCCTGCACCCCCTTCCCCGCATTTACCTGGAAAATAGAAGCTGCACCATGTCCACCAGTGTGTGTTCAGCAGATTTCCTCAGAAGCTCTGTGGCGAGAGAGAGAGAGAGAGACAGACAAAGACAGAGGAAGAGAGACAGAGGGAGAGAGACAGAGACAGAGACCGCAAGAGAGAATAAGAATATGAGAGAGAAACAGAGTGGCAGAGAGAGAGAGGAGGAGGATGAGAGGAAGAGCAAAACAAACAGGTGAGGTGCCAGACCGCTGAGGGAGGGAGACGGTGTGGACGATAAAAACAACAGAGCTGGAGAGCGGCTCTGCTAGCGCTCTGTTTGGTCAAGTGGGAACCGGGGAGGCTAATTAAGGTCTCGCACCAACAGTAGCAGGCCAGCAGGTCTCGGTGTTCATAAACCAGACTGGCACTATCTCACTGTTGGGCTTGTGCTCTCAAGGTTATCAGGACAAATACCAACAGATACCAAAATACCAAAGATAAATGTGTTTTAGTTAGAAATGTCTTCCAATGATGTGCTTTTAACTAGAAATTACTGGAACTGGAACAGAGGTAAGTACAGGCCAAACGTCTACAATTGGGTTATGTGGGTACTCAAAATACATATATATACTGTATATGTGCGTACAAAATGAAATGAAATATGAAAGGCGACGCTCACCACTGAGACGCATCTCGAAGCAGATTCGGAAGCACGACTGCATGATCTCACACACAGACTCGTTGGTCAGGTGGGCGCCGACCGGCGTCAGCAGCAACGTCCTCAACACCTGGAGACAAGGAGCACAGAACGGGATGAAACCGGTTCACTCCAACGCCAGGAGGAACATTAGGATTTGTAGATATGCGTTTCATTTGGGGATGGAAATAAAAATGTCAATTAAAAAAATAGGAATGTTGAAGTCAGGTAAGTAAATGAGTGAATTAAACCACACACATTGAGAACAAACTAAAACAAATTAAGAACAAGAAGCTAGATGAAAGCTCACTTTTGTGAGCTGGCAGATTTGGATAAAAGCATCTGCTAAATTACATTGTAAAATGCAATTGTTTTTGTTGGATGTAGAAACAGCAAAAATGCAATGGGAAAAAATATGCGGTTTCATATTTTTCCCGTCTGGCGAGTGCGTACCTGCAGTATTTTCATGAGGACGACCTCATCGCTGGCGGGGTCCGTCCCCACAAACCTGGCATGTGTGACGGCGTCCGCCATGTTCTCGATCGCCTCGGCCGCCGCATCATGGTTGGCATCTGGAGAAACGCCCAGAAGAAGAAATAATGGATGAATAATCCGGTCGATTTTTCTGATCCCTTCCCTGTTTCTCAATATGCAAATGGAAAATGCAGGATCTTCGGCTGGCAGATGCCCGAAAATTACAGAATTTTGATTTGAACACACCCGCGAATCTCATTCAATGTTTTGTAATATGCATGTGTGTGTATGTAAATATGTACAATGCATTGCCCATATTGAAAAAAACAAGAGGCTTTGAATACAAAATTAATGGAATACAATGTGCACTAGTTTGTTGTAATGGTTCGTCGTACACTCAGTTAAAACAGACATTTATATCATCTTGGACTTGATATGAAAGTTTACAGGCAGGAAACATTTACTCCCATTTCCCAGGGGAAGTCAAATGGTCAATATTTATCAGCATATCGATCCTAAGATGAATTCAATACAAGTAAATGGACGAAAACCTCAATGTTATGACACAAAAAAAAAAAACCTAAGCCTTTTTTGTTGGGGCGCTGGGATATTAAACAGCCCAGGAAGCTAATGGTGTTGACAATAACAAGGTCCTTAGCACACAAACACCAATATCCCAACACATCCGCACACCAAACTAAACAAATGTGACCCCCGTCTCATCCACCACCGCCTATCTTCAAAGCCTGGGATCCAGTCACCAGATGTGGGCCTTCTCGTGGAGGAGGGGGGGGGGGGGGGGGGGGGCCTGGACGCAGTGGCTGCCACGGTAACGGGGGCCATTGTTTTTGAAACCCGAGCGGCGAGGAGCAGCGACGGAGTCGACCCTGGTTCCCTGGTTTACTTTCCCAGAGCCCTTCAGGAGCGACCAATTCATTAGCTAATAAGGAGCAGGGCGACCGAGCAACAACAGACTAAGGGAGAGGGAGGGAGAGAGACAGAGAGGGGGGGGGGGGGGGGGGAGAGAGAGAGAGGAGGGGGAGGGAGAGAGGCGGGGGAGATAGAAGAGAGATAGGAAGGGAGCGAGAGTGGCAGAGAGAGAGAGAGAGAGAGAGCAAAAAGTGCGAGCGAGTGCAAGAGAGGCAGTGAAAGCGAGAGAGAGAGAGAGAGAGAGAGAGAGAGAGAGAGAGAGAGAGAGAGAGAGAGGGGGGGGGGAGGGGGGGGAGGGCAGAGGGACCGGGGCTAAGCAGGTGAAACCACCATGCACTTGGGTGTTAAGGAGATGGCAAAAAAAGGGGCACACTTTTAGTTTTTAAGGTTGCGCAGCAGTGCTGAAATTGGCATTTTAAGTGTGTGATAATTAGGGCGGCGTATTGGGGGAACTCGAGAACATGATGACCCATGTGCACACGATACAAGAGGTCACAACATTTAATATCCAGCGATACGTATCCCCTGGACGCTTGTATCCGCAGCGCTGCGTTACACATATTCTTAGCAAGGGGGCCCCACTGGGAATATCAATATTGGAAAATAATGACAGTATTGGGAATCGCAATCTAATTAGTACGACTTTCAATCTTTATATACACCCCCATAGTGACCACTGGGACCATCAGGCCAAAACTAAAACACTTTTTTACTTGGAAATTTTTCCCATCTCTCTGAAAAATCTGTGTGAAAATGCAATAAAACTACGGCGGCGGCTACAGCAGCAGCGGCTACAGCAGGAAGTGGTCGTCGCGGCGCGCGTGTGCGTAGTAATGCCCGTGCGTGCGTGCGTGTAAGATCAGCCGAGGCCAGTGAAACCGAGGAGCGGCGCAGTCCCTCCGGAGGGAAGGGCGACAACAAGCATGGAAGTTGCGCTGAAGGAAAGAAAAAAAAAAAAAAGAGAGAGAGAGAGAGGCGGCCATGTCGGCACCGGGGAAACCAGAGCCCTGGGGGTGGGGTGAGGGGTGAGGGGGGTGAGGGGTGAGGGGTGAGGGAAGGGGGTGTCCGGCAGAAAGGAGTGATATAAAACACTAATCCCTCTTCTGGCACCCAGACCCCACAGACCACATCAGCACAGGGGAGGACCATTGTTAGAATAACACTGTGTGTGTGTGTCGGTGTGTGTGTATGTGTGTGTGTGTGTGTGTGTGTGTGTGTGTGTGTACTGTTGCTCTCCCTCTGTACTGTGTGTGTACATGTGCGTGCATGTGTACTGTCGCTCTTCCTCCATACTGTGTGTGTGTGTGTGTGTGTGTATGTGTGTGTGTGTGTGTGTGTGTGTGTGTGTGTGTGTATATGTGTGTGTGTGCCTGAGGCTGTGTGTACTTAAGTCAGTGCCGGGTGGGGTGTGTGTGTGTGTGTGTGTGGGGTTGGGGGTGGCGGCGGTGGAGGAGGAGGGAGGGGGGGGGGGGGGGGGGGGGGGGGGGGGGGTGTGGTGGTACAACAGCCGTCACATCAGCCAGTTGAAGTGTATCAAAGTCCTCCATAAAACCAAAGACGTGGCGTGAGAGAGAGAGAGAGAGGGCGCGAGAGCACAGGACACGGCCGTTTTGCTTTGGGGTTGTTTTTGTGCATGCGCATGTTTTCCATTTAAAGTAGGAGACACACACACACACACGCGCACACACACACACACTAAAGCACTCTCACAAGCCACGCTCTCCCTTTAAGGGCCAATACATCTTTAGAAGCCAAACAAAGGGTCGGCCATCTCTCCCATGTCAGGGTTCAAATGGAGTTTGCTCACCTGTTCTGTCTGCTGAATGGCACACACACACACACGCGCACACACAGACACCACACACACACACACACACACACACACACACGTATACATTGAAAATGTACCATTATAAACAAAAAAAAGGAAAACCACTCTCGAACCTTTTAACTTTTAGAAAGCAGAGAAACGACAAATAACTATCTAGCGCGTATCGTATTACACACACACACACACACACGCACGCACGCACACACACACACACACACGTGCGTCAACCGTTGTTATTAACGTTCTATAGACGGCGGTGAGTTCGCGTGTCGCAACGTCAATGTAGGTTGAGGGCTACCTAGCGAGGTTAATGACGCATCGGAGGAAGACTGTGTCAAAATACTATTATATCCTCACTCAAGGGTTTATGTGTGATGATATTTAATAAGTTAATAATATAACCTTCACATAAACCCATTTGTTTAACTTTATCTCCCCATGCCAGAGACATACAGGCGCTACTATAAACTTATGTCCTCTAACGGAGGCTAATGCTGGTTGAGCCTCGGCTCAGCTAGCGTTAAGAGCTAAGGGCTAAGGGCTGAGGGCTAAGGGCTAGTAGCAGCCGTAGGTTAGCCCTGAGCCTCGCTAACAGGCCAGTGAGGAGGCGAGGTAAGCCGGGTAAAGACAGATCGGTTGGTATGAAAAAAAAAAAAAAAAGGACAGACATTGAAGTCTATGAGGGGGTCGCTGGGCTGGGGGTCCTTGAGCCTCGAGTCTCCTCTGCCTCCATGCCAGCAGGCCTCAGGCCACAGATTCAGAGGAATTAACTCTCACTTAATGAAAGAGGGGGCGAGCAAGGTCGCTGTGTGTGTGTGTGTGTGTGTCTTTATCGGTGTGTGTGTGTGTGTGTCTTCATCGGTGTGTGTGTGTGTGTGTGTGTGTGTGTGTGTGTGTGTCTACATGTAATAACGAGAGAGCCTGAGAAAAGGGATTTGCCTACCTCTCTCTCTCTCTCCGTCTGGTTCTGTCGAGAGACGAGAGAGACGAGGGGGGGGGGGGGGGGGGGGGGGCAGAACAGAAAAGACGTGGAGGAGGAACAAAGGGGGCAACATTGGGCAGCACACGCTCGACTCTCCACCAACACAATAGCGGGGGGAAGGTGTTTAGTGTGACACCCGGGATAAAGAGGAACAGGACAGCCTGCCGGGGTACCACTTGAGGGGATACAAGCGTAATGTGTGCAAACTTGCACTGAAACCCCCCCCCCCACACACACACACACACACACACGCACACACGCACACACACATCAGAGGCCCCATAGACACGCCGCTCGAATCAAAAGAAGGGAGAATTCCTGTTTTGGCTCGCAACAAAAGGACAGACTTGTTGATCCCCAGTTGCCTGAAAAGCCCACAGATAATTATTTGCCATACTGTTTCGGGGAAGGGGGGGGGGGGGGGGGGGGTGGTTTCTATTGCAGTCGCCATCTGCTCTATTATTTCAATATAATTATTGGGCTGGCGTTCATATGATATCTGTTAAAACATTTCGGTTGGGGGAAACAATAGTGGCTTCCTTAGCGGTGTGCATGAAACACAACAGAACAGAGGACTCTCTTCATGATGCTGAAAAATGCTTCAGGCGGACTGGAGCACTTAGCCATGTTTAATTGGAGGCGGGAAGGTTAAAACAGTTGTTTAACAAAAGCGCGTCAAACACATAGCTTCGAGCAGCGCGGCCAGACGAGAGCACATGTGCATGCGTGAGTATTTTAAAACGTTCTGTACGAGTTGCGGCTGCTAATGCGATAGGCCACGTCGAGTCATTATATCGCAGCTTTGCAAGTTATTGTTGGATAAAAGTGGATTTAGTGTGGGCATGTAAACCGATGCCGTCAACCAAGTTTGGTGAGAATAGGCCAATAAATCACAACAGCCTTGTAGAACGAAACACGTCCCAACCCCACAACATTATCTCTAACTCCCCAACAGAGACAATTAAGTCAAATCATCGGACCCCGTATTTAAAAATTGACACCATATTTCATGGATAGAGGGGAAGGACGAGAGGAGAATGGCTAAACAGGCGGCGTTCAGCCCGGTGGGATTAAACTCCTTTTCATTATCACAGTACCGACGCGCAGGCACTCTGCTGCGATTCTTTTATCCAAGCTTGCTATTGAGGCGATGGGCGCCAGTGTGCTTGCATGGAGCCAGGAGGTGGCAGTACTCCACAGGACCGCCGCTGCACTCCCATTCCTCCCTGGTATTCTCTCAGTTTACTTTAAAAAGCCTCCCAACCGCGGCATCTCCCAGCGTACTGTTCATACGTTCGGGGGAACGGGGCTATGTAATGAAACCCCGTCCTACATCCTCGGGGAGCACTTGGGAGGGAAATTTCTCTAGCAAGAGCCTTGAAGGACAGATCTGAGGAGCCGATGTCACCACAATCAGAAGTGATGTCTTGCTCCGCAGTCAACTTTTTTTTCCTCCTTGGCCAAAAGAGAGCTCCCCTCACTAATTAAAAAAAGGTAAAGCACGTTAATGAGTACCGTTTAATCATCCAATCCTGTTACTTTATTATAGAAAATAAATACCAGGAGCTTTAGGAGAGATTAGAGGAAGCACGTTGGGCGAACACCGCATTTGATATGAGTGTTAAAAAGGAGAAAGTCAAAGGACTGACACTGTGTGTAAAAAGCACTGTGGGGTTTACCTGTGATTACCATTAAGCCTCTTCTGCACATTTCATTCATATTAGATTAGCAGTTAAAAGCACTTATCACGATCGTGCACAATGGGGTCTTCAAGATTGGCCTCAAAAGTAATTGAACTCTATAAAGGAACATGTCCATTTTCTTACAAGTGACGCATGATATAAAATGTAATATAAACAATAAAGAAACATCATAAATAAATAATATTAACATGTGTCCTTGTACAGCATACTTGATAAATGGATATATCATCATATTTTATCTTTTGATCTAGAACCAATTATAAAACTACTTGTCTACATTGGGAATCAATTCAATTCCATTTTAGTGGTCTGTATATTGGCTGATTTAGTGGTTTATTTTTTATATTTACCCAAGGCATCATAACAATACATTTCCTTACCTAATAACAAGTTGTCATTAGGTAACAGGGGGACACGCTTCCAACTGCACTAATCTCTATCAAAGCGCGGATATCAACTACTTTATCAGTTGAAAAGCAAACATCCAAACCAAACAACTTCAGATAATTGAGTCAGGATCAGTCTAGGCTCTGCTAAGGAAGTATTTGCGACCATCCAAAATGATAACGATAATAATAATTACGTTTATAACAACACGGACGCTAATTAAAGACGATTGATTAGTATTGGTTCGGATGTCGGACCATGGGAAATGTATTTAGTATGCGGTAGTCGCTCCTGACACATTCTGCAGATCATGTTGCAACGCTCCTTGAAGTCGCCTTCAGTATCTCTGGCCGTCGTGGCGTCCAGCTGGCCCCCCCCACACCAGCACCAGATGCAGACACAAATTAGAGAGGAGGAGGAAGAGGGGGAGGGGGGGGTGAATTAGGCAGAAGAGGTGGTAAACATCTTAACGGGCCCGCGGAGGACGGCCCGTATCACAGCCCGGCCCGCCGCCGTCCCGGCGCATTCCTGCTGACAAGTGAGGACCGGAGTGAGTGAAGAACATACATAGAGAGCGGTTGTGGACCGTCGGACCATATCGCCATGGATACGCCGTCCCTTTGAGCCGTGCTGATGAGATGCGGTGGTTGTGGAGACGGGGGAGGGGAGGGAGGGATTATGTCAGGTCTGGGAGGATGGAGGGGGAGTAGGGGGCTGATTTCTGAGGTGACCTATGTGGACTCTCGATCTCCTTCAATATATTTCTTCAGTTATTGGTTTATTTTGTTGCTAATATTTTTTTCCCTACAAATGATAAAATTGAATGTACTTTTATTTTTGTGTTTTTCTGAAAGTAGTCAATTTTCATTCCCCTTTTCCAAGTGTAGCCTTTTATAATATCATTGTAACACATCAATACAATATTAACTACATATAATGCCAATACAACGACATTATAAAAAGCACCAAAAAAAAAAATCAGCCCTAAACCTGACTGATACAAGGGACTTTCTAGCTTGCACTGGTGTTAGTGTGGTAGTATAGTGCAGTACTATAACCAAAGTACTACTATTTTATATAAAGATATACTGCTGGGAGCTGGGATGATGCGATTATCTCTCCATTTGATACCATCACGATACTTGGGTGCCGTTTCAATATGTATTGCGATTCTACAAAGTATTGCGATTCGATATTACGATTTATTGCGATTTTTGTTTACTTTTTTAACGTTAGACCATGGGAAAAAGTTGAACCATACATTTCTAGAGATTGTATATCATGAGGCATATTTCCAAAAACACTGCAATCACATGGCAGTCAGGCTTTCTGACTTTTATTTCAGCAGCATCATTGCTACACTGGAAGGGTTTAAGGGAAGGTTACATGCTACTGTTGGTGAAGTGTACTTCTTGTACGCATTTAATGTGAAAACAATAAATATGCTGTTGAAAAAAAAGTGTATCAATTGCGATACTTAAGTGAATCGATTTTTCACCCCTCATTATTATTACATGAAGTACTATCGTACTTTATCTCGGACCCAGAACGGGACACCAAAGACCCCCTCTTCCACATGAACCAACTTCACCAGCACTGTTTAGACTCCCATCTCGCCATGTGTTCCCATTTCACACTTCCCTACTGAACACGGCGGGCGAGACCACCGGGCCGCAGCGGTGTTATGACGCGCTGCGACGGACGCAGGCTGTCCCATCCATAAGGAATGCCGGCTGCGAGCGCGTCGCTGGTGAGAAGAGCGCATTCCCCGCATTCCCCGAGCGCGCTAGCGATGAGCAGCACCCCAGCACTCATTAGTCACAAAGGAAAACTCTGACCTTTATAAATTGCCAACATGAAACATAATCCCGCAGAATCAATAGCAACCCCACACGCCCTGCCACGCAAGCTTAAGCCTATATGCAATCAACTGTTTAATCATTCCGTTGCTAAATTTAATTTCCACGGTTACATACGTGTGTGTGTGTGTGTGTGTGTGTGTGTGTGTCATTTACGACCATCACAGCACAAAAAGAAGCAAAACTAATAATGTACACAATTAGCGGTGTAATCCACTCCTCAGCCATGTTGAGTTATTTTTCTTATTTCTTAGAGGCAGAATGAAGAACTGTGAATTGTTCTTAATGTTGTTATACAATATATACAAAATAAATGAATGAACCAGCTTGTAGCTGATTAGAGGGGTGGTGGTTGTGGTGGTGGTGGTGGTGCAGCTCTCACCTATGAGGCCGTAGGAGAGGAACTTGTTGACAGAGGTGAGAGCGAGGCCTGTGATTGGTCCGGTGGTGTCCTCAGAACGCACCACTTCCAGGAAGGGCCGCAGGAACACGTTGGGCTCCACATCCGCCAGGTCTGTAGAGAGTGAGACAGAGAGAGACGACACAGAGAGAGAGACAGAGAGACAGACAGAGAGAGATAATAGAGACAGAGAGAAAGAATAGCGAAAAAGATAATAAGAACAAAAGCGAGGGGGAGAAAGAGAAAGATGAGAGGATGATTAAACACATGGCGGGAATATCGATTTGACTTTTTGGATTTAAATAAAGTTGTACATTTTATTTGTACAGCCGTTTTCTACAATAACAACCAACGCGTCTCTACTAAGCGTAGGACCCTGACAGATGGCAACAGAAAGTCAACATACATTTGACATTTTTGGTGTTCATTTAATCAGTGTTTGTAAATATGCAAGCACAATGAGAAACTTCAAAATTTTAGCCAACACGTTGAGACAAGCCAACCAACAGCTTTAGAGTCAAGTACCAAACCGACAGCTATGAAAAGAAAACATGTGGCTTTCATAAAGGAGTTTTCAAATAATACATGGTGTGCGCTAGTCTCCACACACACACACACACCGAAAAAATTAGACATCACTTTCAAATATCCTTAACGCCCCAGTGATCCCCTCCACTTATTGTGGTGGCGGTTTCTGCCTAAATCGCCGATCTCTTGCTGCACAATCCTCAGCGAGACCATAGCCCTGAAAATGTGTTTGGCACACAAACAAGGCCCGACTGACGCGGTGGACAGAGTTTAATATACTCTCACTCCCTGCTCTATAAAGGTCTGTGTAAACAGCCCCTGGTGCCCTCTGGGAGCAGATCAGGGGGGAATTAGCCACGCTAGAGGTTGTAACCCCCCCTCTCTCTCTCTCTCTCTCTCTCTCTCTCTCTCTCTCTCTCTCTCTCTCTCCCCCCTCTCTCTCCCCCTCTCTCTCTCCCCCTCTCTCTCTCTCCCTCTCTCTCCCCCTCTCCCTCTCTCTCTCTCTCTCTCTCTCTCTCTCTCTCTCTCTCTCTCTCTCTCTCTCTCTCTCCCCCTCTCTCTCTCTCTCTCTCGGCTGCTGGGGTGAACAGGAGATGGAAACAGGGGGGAGAGAGGGGTGTGTAGGGGGTTGGATAAAAAATAAAAAACAAAGCGAGGACTAGGAGAATGTGATGGGAACGCCAAACCAGGCTCACCGAGGTTGTGATTTACGGTTTTATTATTGCTGTTTTTAAATACAGAGAAGAGATGAACATGTTTTCAAGAAATGGTCCTCATGCACTGAGCTGGAGATTGGCTGGTTCTGGTCCAGAACTGGACTTTGGTTTACGACCTCTGTGGAGTGGTCACTCTCTCTCGCATTATCGACAACCATTTCGTTCATTTAGACGAACCACTGTGTGACATGTAACACTTTGCTTCTTGTATTAAAACCAGAATCAGTATTGAAACCCTACAAAAGATTCCCATGCATTAAAATGATGATGTCTAGCTCGGCTGGTAGAGCATGGCAGTAACACCGCCGGGGTTAGGATTGGCTCCCACCTTGCCAAGAATGCACTCGTGGCATTGTACCACCAAATAGCAAACATGTATTAATAATTGAATGTTTAGTTTAAAGAACAATTGCTGCTAGACAGACAGGTCAATATGTGAGCCAATTTTCCAGAATGTCCTGTCTGGGATGAATAAAGAACAATCTCATTTTGCACAAGCTTCTCTTGTTATGAGTTCATCACAGAGCCTCATGAGGTATATTGCCGTGTGAAACCATCTTGCCAACCAACCAACCCAACCATCCTTCTCTTTGAATGTCCCTCTCTCACTCTTTTTTTCCCCCTTCACTGTTATTGTCTACCCCCTCTATATCTAGAGGACGGAGAGGGGGAGAAGAAAGGGGGCTGGGGGAGAGAAAAACAAGAAACAGGTAAAAACAACAACAGGCCAAATTACTGGAGTCACGCACACCTCCCTGAGCCTCTGCAGCGAAGTAGTGCTGGCCACAGCAATACCACGAGGATTAGGGCTTTCTTGAGAACAGCCCCACTCCAAACGGAGGGAAGAAAGGACTTCAAAAGGCGTCCAAGGAGAGCGTCCAACCAATTTTAAAAAGTGCACATGTGACCGCCCAGCATTAATGTGTGATACCAGATACCCCTGCGGCTTGTTTGGAAATCAAATATGAAATAATTTCGGAAAGATCCGAACTCCCCTTTATCGGGCGCCAGGTCGTCGTTTTCAAACCAGCTTACGAATGCATATCTTTGCGTTTATGAAAAATCTGTTTTTGGGGTCTGGGGTTTTCCTTGTATCAGGGAGAAAGCTAAACGCTTTTTAAGTCTTCGGGGTTGCAGGAGAGCATGAAAATCTAGCGACAATTGCATCGACTACGAGCTGGTGAGAAATACACGCGTCTGTACACTGACTCTTTCAATAGAACTGGTACACACCGATCTGACCCATGAGGAACTCAATGTTCACCAACAGACCGAAAAACAATACCAAAGAAAAATACATTGAATCATGAATGACACCAAGGGTGTTGTGCAGACGGCAGGAGTGCTGTTGGTCCAATCATTCGATAAGCTGGCAGAAAACTTTTTGAAAAGGGGTCTTAGTGTCCCATTACGTTACAGTGGAGATAAAAATACGTGGGAAGGGGAAGCAGGGCGCTGAAATGAGTCTGTCAATAGATCCTGATGAAGACTTCATCAAAGGTGATCACCCTGTAAGTGCCTTCTCAAAGACTCCCAGATTGGAAAACTCAATTGTGTTGTATTGATCTGGTGGGAGCACGGCTGTGAACGCAGTACTGGACTGGAGATGTACTTCAGTGACCACCAACACCACCACCAATCTCCTTAAATAAAACCTAAAATACAGGCTCTGTACGTCAGCTCAATCTTCTGAAAAATAATAATGGCGATGGTGATGGACTCCGCCATAGCGCAGCAATGAAACAATAACCATGTTGACCTCTGGTTGACATTGACTATATTTTTGGAATAAAAAGTGGGATGAGAGCCACAAGCCAGCCCACAATGTTATCTCAGGGCTGTGTTGGTGGGGTGCAATTCAAACAATTTAGAGGGCACCGGTCTAATTCACCCTCCTCTTAATTGGTCGAAGAAGTGTTGGAGAAATGGGGCCCCAACAGGATTCACCAAATCCTATGTACCTTTAGCACGCCGCGGCCCCCATTCAACTGCTGTCCACTTGGGAGCGTGGAGCTAGCCATGTGTGGCTTACCTCTCACCAAATAACCCCAACAGAGGAAGGGCAGGGGGGGGGGGGTTGGAGGGAATAGACCTTTGCCCCCCTAGAGAGCCAGCCAGGACGAGGGGTGATGCGCTGAAAACGGCAGGCTCTAACACATGCACATCCATTGGCAGTGGACCAGAAAGGACTTAAAAAACAAGGGGAGATACAGGGCGAGCTCCCATTCTGTATGTCGATTGTAATGGAGACCAATAACAAGCAAAAAACACCACAGACACAGTACAGAGAACATCGTCACAAGGGGAAACAGAAAACACCATTTACACTTGATCCAACCTATTACTATTGTGGAAATATGAAATTATACCAAATATTACATTTGCTCCCACTAGAATTCCACGAAACCTGTCAAAGAGTCAAAATGCGGCCTGAGTTTAATAGAGCTATGAGCAAGGAGAGAACAGGAGAGTTGTGCAAGTGAAACCCCAAAGATCAGCGGATATACAGTATCAAAGAACTGCAGGATTACAAAACTATGAAGTTGGCCGCACATCTAAGAAACCTACTCGTCTTAACACCATACGTTAAATACATAGCATGCTGGGTAGTACCCAAATAGTATAAACACCTGCAAAGTTTAGTGGCATAAAAATAAAAATAAATAGTCTAAGTCTAGCGATATGCCGCAGATAACACAGATGCAACCTGGAATCTCGTTCAACGGCTATTAAATCCGGCATGATTAACCGCTAGATCTCTCCCCAACAGTTCATGACCTAGAAAACAGCGCAACGGAAAAAATCATAATTCTACGCGGGTTTTACACATCACACTCTACAAACAAAAAGCCAATAGAGCACATAAATAAGTGAGCGAAAAACAGAGCGAGCGAGAGACACAGGGACGGACCGAGGGAGAGAGAGCAGGAATGGTATAGTCCGGTGTAAAGTTTGGGAAGGGGGGCAGGGCCCGGGGCTATTCAGAGCACACATGATGACCACTAGAAACACAAACAGTGGTCGACTGCGGGCCCTGGGGCCGACGGGCCCTTTGTATTTGCTTAATTAAATCACAAAGGGCTGAATGACTTAATTTGTCCGCCTCCTGTGTCACATATTTTACGCAGTCATACAGGGCCACTGGTGCAAGGGTTTATGGGTAATTGACAGCATTTCCAATATACACATTCCCATGCTTGACATTTGTGTCAAATTTAAAACTATCAAATGATTTGTAAGCTATTCATCAAGCCATCCAATTTATCATCAGGCAGTGCTGATTTAAAATATGATGAAAAAAAATCAATACTTGAATGATTTTCATCAAAGAACTTTGTCTGAGACAAACAATTATACATCATTGACGAGAATATTCACATTGTTGTTAAAAACACCATTCTGGTTGATGGGTGTAAACGACCTATAGCCCAACACTACAGCTCAAAACAACCTCCACTCTCCCTGATTGGCACACCGTTGTCTACATGCTCTCACAGTAGAATCCATCACAACAGTAACACAGAGGTGGGGGGGGGGGGGGGGGGGGGGGGTGAGGAGAGGAGGGAGGGAGGGCGGGTGGGTTTGAATCCCTCAGTGACCGAGACTGTGGCCGAAAACCAAACACTGATGGTTATTGATCTGGGGGAGGTGGGGTCGTTGGTTATCAACACCCCAGGTCCTGGAGGGCAGTAGTAGAAAAGAGGGAGAGAGAGAGACGGCGTTTTAACAAGTCCACCAAGGCCAATCGGACTCCCCAGAGCCCCAGAGGGAGCGCTCCCGTCCGTACGTCTTGTGCGAGGTCGTCAGACACGACATCTTCCCCCGTGTCCACCTGGGGACGTTTTGATGTACGTCAACCTCACCCCCCCCCCCCCCTCCTCACGCTCATTCATTTATCCCTTCTCCCCCAATCCACCACACTCCCTTCATCACTCTGGAAGGAAATTGGCACTTGTCGAAGGAGGCAATTAGGACGTAACAATGCTATGGAGCTCCATATGGCGGTCGGCTTTTCTGGCCACAGTGGTATTTCATAGACGCCTTGTACAATGCTCCTGAACGACCGAAACAGGCAATTTGAAAAGCCCCCGGAGAAATTAAAAGTTTTCCGATAGCTTGAAAAGGATGGCTGGTTGGCGGTAAGGGTGACTACAGGGGAGCATCTCTGAGAGGCTGAGCAGAATATAGTTTGCATGTGTACACACACACACACACACACACACACACACACACACACATGTATACACACACACACACATACACGCACGCTTCTTTTATACTGTTCAGGGAACAAGAGAAACTAGCGTGCAGAAATGCAACATGGGACAAAGAATGACTGACAGGCTTGTGGCGACCCTCAGTCACTATGTTTCCCCAAGATCACGAGAAAGTGTTCCTATCGTCTTATGAACTACATGTGTTGATCTATGAATATGGTCATTGTTTTACATTTCATTATTCACATATTACGAGTCATCGTTTACACAGAATATCAAATATACATTTTGAATATGAATGTGGATAATAGAAGTGAAGTGAGGATTGTAAAGTTTAAGTCGCGTCATGAGTGGCGTTGATAAATGACACGACTTGCACAATTGATGCAACCATTTGTGTTTCTGTTGTCTTGTCTCTAGGCGATACTGACCTGGACGTGGACCACACACACATACACATAAGTCCATGTTTTGTTTACAGTGACTTCATGGTGCCCTCCTATTAAAGATGACATGAACTATAGACACACAGCCATGACCAAACCATCTCTCAACCCCAGGGCAGTGCTCCAACTGCCCTTTGGATTCCATATTGATCATTAACGCAAACTAATCGCATGTCCCCCGGCGCCCACAGCGTGTGTGTGTGTGTGAGAGAATTTAGAAATGCACCGTGTTACAGTTTAAACAAAAGGTTTGAGGTTATGGGCTATAAAGCAGGACCCTGGGGAATGGGGCTAGCATTCACATGTGTCTAATAGGCTAGCTAGTCAGTGTAATCCTTAAAAAAACCTTAACTATAATCCAGTCAAAGTGAAGCAGGTGCATTTGAAAAGCATGACTTTATTAGCGCATATTTCCTGCGTCGGGGGCATGGGAGGGGCTGGGGGGGGCTGGGGGCAATGCGCTATATGGTGCACCTGTTATCCTGTACATAAAATGTGTTCTCTATGCCGCATACTTTTCACACACAGACCATGTAATTCAGACGGCGGTGGCGGCAAAGAGGGGGGGTTAATGTTTTCCACAGCCCCCCCCCCCCCCCCCCCCGTCTCCGTGGTGATGGATGGACATGCTTCACGCTCGATCTTCGTACAAACAACCGGATGTCGTATCGCGCGGTATTACATTTTTTTTTTTAAACTGCTGTGCTGGCAAACGTGAAGAATATATCTCGCCTTCACTGTCGAGTCACACGAGACCCACACTTCGGCTTTTGAGTATGTGTGTATGTCTGTGTGTATGTCTGTGCGTATGGTAAGGATACACAAAATAGTAAACGCAAAAGTAAAGGCAACTGTTGCACCATTAAAAAAACTAAATGGCAAATTATCGTCGTCATCAAAACATGTTCCCATTCAGTTCTGAGGTATTTTATTATTAGGCAGGAAGAGATCATCGTATTCTGGTAATAACATGATTGCAATTTTCCGTTCCAAGTTCACAGGCTAATTTCACAGGCTGTTTGGCCTTGTTCCGATCACAAGAGGTCAATGTAAATTTCCGTCAGAGTTGGCAGGCTCTTATTTTGACAGAAACACCTTGGCGGTAAACAGGGGCCCCCTGATCCAATCAGCCCCATTTCATGTATAATGCTCAAGCATTTGCTCCCAACTGTCAGTCGGTCTGCGGGTGCCCTTCAGACGAGGTGCCATCATATTATCGCCTCTATTTCCAGAAAAACAAACACAGGAGCAAGACAAGATATTTCCATTTGTTCCTGTGACCATTTAACCTTGCATACATCGGTCCCGTCTTGGGAAATCTTGTGGGGGTGTGAGCGGTGGGAATAGGAACCGGAGGAGTGTGGGGGGTTAGGGGGGCACACAGATTGAGTTTGAGACGAGCGGGATATGGCTCAGTATTGGGTACAGTTAGGGAGACGAGGGGGGGGGGGGGAGGGGCTCGAGCGACAGAGAGCTGCCACAGGATCTATCAACACACACCCCTACACACATATACACACACACCACATTGGTGGTGGTGGTGGTGGTGGTTGGGGTACTGGTGATTGGGGTGCTGGGGGTGGTGGTGATGGTGGCTAGGGGTCTGGATGCTCAGAGCCAGTGCCCCTATTCGTCTCACCTGCTGCTCTCCTTCAGCGCTCCACTAATGGCATTCTCAGGGGTATGAGGGAATCCTACAACCACGCACCATAGACTCTCACAACAGGCCCGGGGGGCCCCTGCGTGTTCATAAAAGACAATACAAGGCCGGCACGCAGGCATACAGGCGCTCACGCCGCAACTGTGGCGTACCTCAAAGCACTGCTCCAACAGAGAGGACGCCAGGAGACACCAACGGGGTTTATTTTTATTTGGACTTGAATGCGGTGAGCACACGAGAGCGAGTCACTCAAACAGAAGGAGGAAAAATGTGAAGGCGACCGTGGTAGCCGAGCCTCTAGGAAAACAAACATGAGATGATTTAGGGACTTATGTAATGAATGGCACTCGCACTGGTGTAAAGCTCTCACCTCAAAACGGGTCTGTTATGATTAGGATTCCAATGAGATTTAGATTCTTTGGAGGGAAAAAACATGATTCAACACATGATTTTATCCTAACACCAATACTTTTTTATGCAAAATACACAAACGTGAGTGAAGGAAACAATAGAAAAACACAATACACAAACCTTTACGTTCTCAGCACTTATTTTTTAAGTGATGTATTATTATTAATGCGAACATGAATCACAACCATAATACTAAGTTAGTACTACTGAGAGATAAGATCTTTATTAATCCCACACCGGGGAAATTCACTTGTTACAGCAGCTCAAGAGTCAAAAGTGGAGGAAGAGTGATAAATTAAAATTAAAAAAGATAACTACTACTACTAGTAGTATATACACATACACACGACTACCTGTTAACCTATAGACATATCATCATAGTAACCTAGTTTCATATAGCTGTAGATTTTTATGAGCCACTAACATAAGCATTATTTACAATTTAGTCATTAAGCAGATTTTTTTCATCCAAAGCCACTTACAGTGAATTCTTTTATATACATAGCAGGTAGGGGTTAGGGGGACTGTGGACACTGGGGATCGAAACCAGGTCCTGTTGACTGGTAGTCAAACACCCTTAACCACTACAGTACCCTGACCCCCAATATAATTTTATAGCCCCAAACCAATACACCAAGAGAAAGTGGTGTGGACAGGAAAGGGCTTATGTGCCAAAGTCATGACGTGATGCACGACAACAAACCGCCGTGGCCTCACAGCATGTGCCGGTCAAGGTACGTTAATGGACGATGAGCCCTCAACCTCTGGCAACACACCAGCGGTAAATCCTCCTGAGACCCCCTGCCGAGTCCTCCCAATGGTAGGCTCATCTTCCCATCGCCCTCCTCGTCTACCTTGACATGACACCCAACGCCAGCTGTTCTGCGGCCCCTGCTGGTGTTTTAAGCTGCCCCTCTGTATTTCAGGGGCCTTTTCAGACCGAGAGGTAATACATGATAAATCAACTTTCAAAGAGTCACCAACCTGTGGATGTGAAGAACAGTGCCACCTTTGGTGAAACCGTAGCATTGAATTATAGCTGAAAGGGATTGCTTGGGTTATCCACTTCATACTTTACTGTGTTCAAAATGGCCGCAGATCACATGCTGATTGTCAATTGAAGTGCAAAACAACTTCATTGCACTTGTCAAAATGAGCAAATTTAGTTGTCGTTTGACTTTGAAATGGCACATGCTTTGTGCATTTAACAGTTGTTTTTGTATCCAAACGCTCTAAAAAAGTTATGGCAAACACTGTTCATGGCGACTGGTTCAAATTAGTGCGTCATATGGCCATAATTTGAGCCAAACAGAAATAGCAATTAAATAAATTGCGCTTGTTGCCCTTCACAAAAAAAATGTCTTAGGTATGAATTGATTAACTAAATCAAAACAAATTACACAATGAACAGACACAATGCACATGTTGCTCCAATCAGAAATTAGCAATCCACTTCTAGAGGCATGTTCAGTGAAATCCCCAAGCCGGCTACTGTGCTCGTGAGTGGAAAGGCCTCTTCTCCTCCACTTTATCCCTGCCCGGGAGCGGTACAAGCCCCTCATTTGAATGTAACCATCCAGCAGGCAAGCCCATCAGTATTAATAGGCCGATACCACTGTATTTAGACGTGATGCTCCCTTTATTCCCACCCTGCATTGACAGCAAATCCTCTGTGTGTGTTTAATAAATCACAGCGGTTAGGTGCGCGGGCTTAGTCTCAAGTCACCCTAATGACTATATTATGAGCCGCAGCATTAGGAAGGATTAATACTAATCTGGGCTGTTTCAGTTTACCCCGGGCTGGAGGGCCGGGAGGGTCGACAGGACAACAGATCAGCGCGTGCCCTCCGCACAGAAGCAGACGTCCGCCCGCGGCTCCCAAACAGCTCAGGAGAACATTAATGAGCTGGTTTTACATGGAGGTTATCTGCTCAGGGAGAAGAGGGAGAAATAAAAAAAAAATAGGCCCATCTCGTTGTCTCCCTCCCCCCCCACCACCACCACCACCGGCGATCTCTGGGGGTTTCTCTGGTTACTCTGCGAGCTCTAGTCTGGGAAGCAGACTCGGAGAATAACCCCTAGTGGTCCCCACACAAGCCCTGTACAGCTGGGATAAACACCCAAACAAATAGTTGTTGGGACTAGATATACAGAGCTGTTGGGACTAGATATACAGAGCTGAAAGCCTGCCTGGTCCATCTGGAGGGCTGCTGGGTTGAGCCAGCACAAGCCCCGGCTGCTTCAGCCCGAGGTTGACTACAGTCTACAAGCAACACTTTCTAGACAGTGGAGAATAGAGAGAGAAATGTGCATGGAATAAAGCTTGGATTGTCCAAGTATAAAATGGTTCTGCAAGAGAAAGACTGGAGCTAACTTCTACTGTAAAGAATGAAGATCGCACAAGAGTAACAGTCGTGAATTGCAACTGCATAAAATGAGGATTTAAGTAGCTGAGAATATTACAATATTATCAATGTGTATACGCTTCTTATATTAATAATAATAATCCCCTCATTATTAACCATTCCAATGGTAGGCAAACGTTTCCAAATATAATTTCACCAATCAAAAGTTTTTATTAAAGTTTATATAAAGTTCTTAACTTAATGTAGGGAAAAATGTATGAGTGCTCAGTATACATGTAGCACACAGCCCTATCCATAGCTACTCTTGCAAGCTACATTTTTTAACACTGATGCCACACAGGATTCATGGATGTGTGTGTGTGGGGGGGGGGGGGCATTAAAGCCTATCAGGTTTACCCCCACTGGGGCTCTGAAATACCCCAAGCTGAGTGGCTCGAGATGCCCCTGGCCGGCTTAGCAGACCAAGGCGACAACTGTCGTAAATGACTCCCCCGTGGACCGGCGTGTCTGCCACACTATAACGAGCTGTAGGGGTAAACGCACGGCGCACCATGATGGAGTATCAGGGAGGGCAGCGGGCCAAATGCCTGCGTCCCTCCTGCAGTGCAGATCTCACCACGAGACACAACTGTTCACTCCCGTTTTTGTTTCCCAAACGGACGTGTCAACAGGAAAACAGGAAGTGATGTGTCAATATCGAAGCTTCTCATTTGGTGACCCCTGCCGACCCGGGCCCCAGACTTCTGGGAGACCCGGGGACCCTTCCTTCGGCACGTCAACTGGAGAAGGAAGCCGAGTAGCTGGAGAAGGCCAGCTCCTCCACACCACTTCACTGTGCTTCACATGGCAGCTCGCTTCCAGTGATGTATAAAGTGCACTTCCCTGGGGCTTGCTGTTTGTCATAAAACATCTCTCAGCACATCATTTAACCAAACTGGAGAGGCAGAAAGGGGGGGGGGGGGGAGGCAACCGAACGGAAAAAAAAAGAAAAGAAAAAAGAATACAAACATAATTTACAAAAGTGGCGTTGGAGTCTAATAGTGGGGCGGGATGCCAGGAGTGCAGTAACTCTAAACCGTGGCGTGGTAAGTGGCTTCTCAGAGAATACTGTTGGGTAATGTCAGACAGCTGAGCAAATGGGAAGGGGTCCAGGGAGTGCATTATCCTTATGAATTCATGACAAAAATCTTCCAACGGAGACGGAGGTGTTTGTAAACACTTCGCTGTGCTTTCGCAAAAAAAAACTGGCGAGGAGCAAAAAGGAAATTCTACGTCGTGTGTGGAGAGCTACTTGAGTTTTCCAGATTTATTATGTGCACTCCTCTCGTCGTATTTACCTCACGCCGGCGGCGCTGAGGTCATCCAGCAGGCTGCTTGGGTTATTGTATGTGTGAGTGTTGCTCCTCAACCTCCTAATTTGGGGTCATTTTTTAAGGATTTGCGAGTTTTCCGCAAAGTGTCAATTTTTTTTTTTTTGTACGGTGTTCAAGGCTGTTAGAAAAAAACATTGAGCGTAGGAAAAATCGCTATTGGTCACCTAGAAAGTATTCGGTTTCCAATGTATTTGGTATTGTTGGGAGATTATATCCAGTGTACAACTGAATTCTTGGTTGTGACAACTGTGCTTATGCTGCAGGCTTCGTCATTATTAGCTCCAAACCACAAGTGGTGAGCCTCACACACTACTCCACTTTAAAGCCATTGGAAACAAAGTGAAAGGGTGCCAACACCAAGGTTGAAAACCTACAACGTATCAGGTTAAAAGCATTAGTAACCACAACGGCCACTTATTTGCATTTACAATTTTTCCTTCTGATTTCAACATGGTTTTAAAATATCGAAACCATCTTTGTTTGTTGTTGTTTGCCCTCTCAAACATTGTAGGGGGAAAAAAAGAAAAAAAAACTTTCCCGTAAAACAGAGGGTTTTTTTCTGCAGCGCCATGCGTCTCCATCGCGCCCAGCTCGTTCTGCACACGCAAGGCTGCGCCCATCCACTCCCACTGGCATCACGGCCATGGAATGCTGAACTCCACATTTTTCCATTCAGCAAGGAAAAGCAAGCCTTTCAAAGCCAATCAGCTAGAAATGTTGCTTTGTTTTTATTTTCGACTGAACTTCCTGGAACCTATTATGTGGCTGTCAGGGATGTATATTTAGCTATGGCAACACGGGGCCTCTTCGTCCCCTTGCGCCACTGGTCATGTCACCTCGGATAAACAGAAAAACTATTGGTTATCCCTTTTGTCACCTTAAAAGAAGGCTGCCGTGGGTATTGTGTGCATGTGTCTGTGTGTTTAAGAGAGAGAGGCATGGCCCGGGAGAGAGACAATAAAGGATGGGATGGACGTCACACCAGGGAGGTGGCTGATAGTACTTCACCGGGTTGGCTTGCCAAACATTACCTTTGCAGACAGAATGGGGATGCAAATAGTGAGTATTTTGGCAGTCGATTATTGCAAGTGACAGCATTAAAGTGCATGCCCGCACTCAAACACACAAACACACACTCACAAAGTCACACTTCTGTGTTGATCAGGAATGTAAACACTTAAATTAAACTCATTAAATATACAAATCATGATTAGTTTAGTAACTGAATTCTTGCCATCATTAATCAATCATTAGACCTCCAAAAGAAAACAGAACACCATTTTCATCTTTCCTTATATCATGTTGACATTTGACCTGGATACTGGATAATACATGCATCGGGCTTAACGGTTCTGACCAGAAATAAACAATCATACATGCGCACATTGACCAGTCATTAAACGTTGACTCCCGGAGTAGTCAGTTCACGATTGGTCGGAGTAATCCACTAATTGCGAGGAGCCCTAGACGGCATACAGAACCATTTGCTGAGCTGAAAACCCTTTGGCATGGAGGGACACAAAGTGAACATGCCACTCTAGTCTGTTGATCTTCTACTGGATGACGCTATTAGCATTTGAAACTTTTATGTCACTCGAGATGAGCTCTTGCTTAATCAATCCCATAATGGCCTAACAAGTCTGCTGAGGGAAGAGTGAATCTTGGGGGATTATTGTCGATAGAGCCGTACAACTGTGGTTCAAGGGTCAAACGCATTCAAAGCCGATATGTTCGAAATGGATAAACAACCAAAGGATATGCTGTCAAAATGTTCACCTCCGCAGAACAAAAGACGCTCAATATTCAGCTATCATATTCCTGTTGATATAGCCATATCCACCAGTTGTCTGAACAAATTATTTCTCATAACTGATTTTCGTGATAACCTTCGCTATTTTTGGCAAATAAAGTGATTCAGAGGCTCATTTGTCCTCTAGAAATCTAAAAGGGGGAAAACTACAAAAGCTACACTAACAGACTGAGCTTTATTCTGCTGACGATCAACACCGGCCTCTCTTGACATTTTCGGCGGCGAGGATTAGCTCAAAGTCAAGGCCTGCAGTCCACCGCCGTCTCCTTTCAATTCCTCAGACATTTATTTTCCTTGGGATCGTCGCGGCGGACGTCGGGCCCGCTGTTTTTTCTATATAAAGAGCAGTCCTATACATCTGAGGTGTTGAGTTCACAGGAATGTGTGCCTTGAGCCTGGGATTAGCGTGACCTATACTTGACTCAACAGTAACAGCGATGCCCAGTGGTTCACAAGTTCACTGGCCCGCTGACCTCGGTGTCTGAGACACACAGCCCTAAACCCCCCCCACCCAACACACCCGCCCACCCTACTCCATCTGAATGCTGCTCAGCCCCTCACCCTCCAAACAAACAAGACGCACGGCCGCGGTTGTTCCACAAGTGTCGGACCCCTGGTCGTAAATCCAGCCTGGGCATTTCACCACTCATAAACTGCTCAGCTCCAGCAAGTCCAGCCGGAATTTTTACTGTTTAAAACCAACAAGGACTTATCGGCATAGCTGGGATGGCCTCGTACGGCCAAGCTATGGTCCGATCTGGGGGGCGGGGGGGGATGAGGTGGAGCACGCCAGGAGGGATCGTAATTAACCAACACACAAATCACAGTGTAAACTTCACCACCGGCGTCACGACAGGATTAACGAGACATTTATCAGAGGGCTGGAATAGGATTATAAACAGCCAGCACAGCATTTTGCTAAAAATTAAAACACTGTGCGGAATCAACATCAGAGTGTAGAGATTTAAATATTTGTTGTCTGTCATATTGGAACAATAAAGCATCAAAACAATGATAGAAGTGTGTGTGTGTGTGTGTGTGTGTGTGTGTGTGTGTGTGTGTGTGTGTGTGTGTGTGTGTGTGTGTGTGTGTGTGCATGTGCGTGTGCGTGTGTGTGCATGTGGGTCCTGGGGTGAGAGGGGTGGTGGTGCTCTTGAATGTATCATCAGGTCTATTTTGCTTGCGGGCCAATCAACACCTCCTTGTGGTGGGGGTTGTTAGCATGTCTGCCAGTCAGCTGCATGGGGCCATCGCAGCCAGGCCGGCTCGCTCCCCTGTCAGCAGGGAAGCTTTTGTCAAAATTTGTAATGGGCGGCACTGATCCACAGGCTATTTAAGACGGGCCGCGTCTATGGCTTTAAAGGGCCCACGCCGCGGTAAGTCACCTCTCGCTCCCTCTGATTCAATATTTATGCCCCGCAATGCAGACAGTTGTTTAATCAGCCTGTGTAGTGGACATGCCTGTCCACCAGGCCTGCCCCGCCAGCTGCCAGCTCATGCTACCCACCCCCATGCCACCCCCCCCCCGTCGCAGCCGCCGTCCCTGGACACGACAGTACTTTGACCTATGTCACCTCCACAGCACACGCTGCCTTCAAACAACCCAGCTGCAGACCAGAAATAGGACATCTTTTTTTAATGCCAACCTCTACTCAGAAGACCCCAGTGGAACTTCTCCCCTCCCTCTGCATTGGAGGGAAATAGAGGGGAGGGAGGGAGAGACAACAGCCTCTCACTGTATCGTACTGAAACAGAGAGAGGGGGGAGAGAGAGAACAACAACAGCAAGTGGGCTGAGGACCAAGTTCAATGAACATGGTGGTGAAACCAAGCCTGTCCCCCGGCTTGTAACAAGTAAACATTTATAAATGGCACCATATACCATTCTTCTATTCAGTAATTTAGCTGACTTTTAGCCACAGTGACATTTGAAAAAAGCTGACTTTTATTCAAAGTGAGTTTCACTCGTGACTACTGAATTGAGACACAAGTCATTAAGGAGCAAGTATGCTCCTTTGGTTGAACCAAATAATTTATACTTTTGTAAGTATTTTACATTTTCGTTATAGGCTACCCAATAACCAGATTCATGTCATCATGACTTTGGCAAGCAGACAGCCATAACAGGACATTTAAAAAATGTATGTTCAGCTACTTTAATGAAGGTGAGGATCGGGTTTATTCACAAGACAAGGTGCAAGGCGTATTGACTATTTGATACACTGCCCACATTGAAAATCTTCCACATAACAAGTTCAACGTTGTATATTCTGCAACCAAATTTTCCACAGCCTCAACAATGACGTATAAAAACAGTTCAACACACGCTGAGACTGAAAACCACCACAATGTGGAACAGTCTGTACGGCTCCCTGCCGAGAATGTTTGCATTCCCCAACACGCTAGCTCCAAGCTGTTATCGCAGCGACAACGTAATTACGACGAAATTGTGCGCATCGTAGGGGCAGGACCCAATTTTCGTAAGGACAGGTTTCTCCACAGGTTTTCAACATGCACGGCAGTGAACAGAGCGCTGTACGGAAGGACGACCGCTTAAAAAAAATAAAATAAAAATCTGTCGTTTTATACAGCTATGTGCAGAACCTTTGTTAAAGACGGGGTGAATCCCCAGCCATGGCGATAAATCAAACTCCTGGTACAGTCCTTTAAATACATGCATTACCAACAACTGTGCGGCCGGCAGTAATGTTCCCGGTCAAGCGTGTATCTTGTACGTACGTTCACGCATCTGTGAGAATATCAGTTTGAAACTAATGTGCAATGCAGAGCTTATCCGATTGGATATGTGAATTAAAATGTCCGTGGTCACAGCATCCTTATGGGCCATGAAATAACAAGCAGCTGTGTGCGTGTGTGTCAAGAGACATTGTGAATGTGTGCGTGCGCGCGTGCATACATGTATGCGGGGGGTGGGGTGGGCAGCGCTGCTGCTGCTGCCGAGAGGTTTGTTAACCCCGTCCATCAATGTAGTCTGGGATTCACAGTGGGGCACGGGAGGCTTAAGGAGGTGAGCGCCACACAAGACAGTCCATCCCAGCAATACTAATATTGGCCCTTATTTTCTACAACAACAAAACGCACCACACCCCCACCCGCAAGCTCCTCCACACCTCCGCCGCCGCCTGGAGAGCTGGTGGACTGTGCGTTTTGATTTGGCCGGCTTTGCCGCTATACTGAGGAGATTACCGAGGGTAGCCCCCCCGATGCGTTCCTGCAGACCTTATATTGAAATCACGGCGTAAGCAATGCATGTTCATGTTCCCCCTGATCAATAGGTCACACAGAGTGGACACTGGTATGACCTTAGTCCAAATTATCATCATCATCATTATGAACTACGGGGCCTTGGATAAGTAAGAGTGGCAGATTGAGGTGACTAGTGACAACGAGTGGTTGACGCTATGATTGATGAACGTTCACTGATGATTGGTGAGAAGGATGGCGGGTCGTGCGAGCTGCCGACGATGAATTATGGGCCGTCCAACCACCACAACTGTCTGACCCACCCCATTACCTTTAAACCCTGGCAACACGTCAAGGCTCATCAACATGCAGCCGATTTCCAGCAGGGACTTAACATTGTCTTACAAATCATAACTTAACGCCAAATGTGTGAGGTTGTAAATTATGTTAAAATAAGACTGGAAGAACATGGAGCTGGGACGCCTCTGACAGCATCTAATCCCAACGAACACCCAAATATGGAAAGTATGAAAAATCCTTTTTTATTAAAATCTTTCCCTCCAGGTGGTCAGTACAAACTACAAAAGCATTGCAAGTGTCGCCAGTGTAAACCGCCCCCCTTTGTCTCGGATGCTCGCTCCGTAGCTAAACTTACACGCTGAAAACAAACACTTAGCACCTCCAAAAATTGCCAATGCCAGGCTGTATTGTCAATCTGGACTATGCGGTCCAGCCCGCCAAAGTGTCACCACGTGCCGTCCGCCCAGGGCTGTTTTTAGACCGGACCCCCAGCGAGTAGTATCTGGCGTAGGGCATCGAAGGTGTTGAAACGTCCCAAACCCCACCTTAATACCCCCTGCGCTTTATTGGTGTTCCATGCTCACAGTGTGAAGTCATTAAAGAGGAACTCTGAACAAAAATCCTTGTTGACCCCGGGGCCAACGGCAGTGGGGTGAGCCTCGTGCCAAACCTCAATTACCACCTCATAAGAATATCCTTAACAGGGCACCATCCAGGTAGTGCAGAGGTAAAACATTTAACATCCCAGAGATGGTTCATTGCGGACAGAACACATTAGCAGAGGGTCTTGACCTGTAAACAACAATGTCTCCTACACCGTGAAGGCTATGGGTTAGAGAGGAGAGGGGACCCCTTTAGATTTGATTTTGAAGCATGGGCCTAATGTGCACTACAGAAGTTTTGCATATCAAAACTATTGTACCCATGTATTATTCAAATTAGGCTCCATATTATATTATTATTTTCGAATAAATAAGATGGTATAAAGAAGGAATCGACAATGCAGAATGAGGTATTTAAGGTTACACCTCATAGGTACATTTCAGGTGTTTTTCCGAGAATCCACGAACACAAGGTTCACCCAGACTAGTGTAGAAACGTGTAGACCCATCGGTGAAGAAGGCATCAGTGTCTAAAGACCATGCCTGTAGCCCAGACTGCCTTCTGTCCTCAACCCCCCTGTAAGGAGGATGAGTTTGCTTTCCCCTAAGGCCTTGTCCACGCTTCCGTCATCACATCCAAATCCTCCAGCCCAGAGACCAGGGACCGAATCACCACCACCACCAGCAGTCCAGTCCCAGTCCGACCTACCACCCTGCACAGACACCCTGGAACACTGTGATTAATGGCCCTCTGCTGGGACCCTCCATCCACTCAGCACATTGTTGAGAGGCTCTGAAACAGGACAACAGTTGCATCCCCTTTTCACACGAGGCCTAAGCCGTGGCTGTCAGGCCCCGGTTAGGGCACTGTTAACTGGCTAGATTTACAGCTACTAACCAGCGCTAGGTGGCAGGCTGTCTGGTGAAGGGAACTCCCCTATTAAATCAAGTGACATTTGATGGCCACTTTTACCACGGCTTGGGCCAGGGGATTATATCACCGGCTTAGTTGCAACACTGGCATAATTCGAGATGGCACACATCAAATGCTCATTATTCAGTAAGTCGCTCCCCGTTTATCTTCTAGTTGGTTGCATTAACGTGAGCCATGTGTTTTCTTGATCACCTCAACGTGAATCACGTCACTCTCGTACGAAGGGCCAAGTGAGAAGACTTGGAGGCTCATCGCTGCTCGTCTCGCCAACTTATTAACCTTGCCAAGCGGACGTGTCCCTGAGCTACCATTCCTCCTCGAGATGGAAGGTAAGACAGGAGGGGCCGCAGACAGGATACTTTCCAATCCAAAACTCTGCTCTTCCTGTTCAGCTGCAATGCTACACCTCTTAACTCAGGCTGCTTTTTGGTGGACAGTTGATGTCAAGGCCTGCCTGTGCTACCATATGTCCCATGACAGAAATCCATCTTAGACATCCAATAACCACCAACACTTTCTCAGTATCTAAGTGACTCCAATGTGCAACACGACAGCATCAGGATTTTGGACTAAAATGTATAAAAATAATAGAATACAGCTTTTGAAAGGAAATAGTCCTATTTTATTACACATGTTAAACTTCATTCTATGCATGTTAAAATATATACGTATATGTATTTTTTTCAGGGTCATTGTATTCAACGTATTTGCTTTCTTGACAGCAACTTTTACATTTGTTTGATGTATTTTATTGTATTAGTCATTTTATTGTTGCTCTCGTGCTCAAACACTTCATAACTTGGTTTTGAAACATCCTCTATAAATAACGTTTGTTATAATAATTATTATGACTAAACATGTAGGCCAGTGAGGTGACTGCAGACATGCAGAGAGTTTACTTAAGCCACATTCTCTGTAAGCCAAAATACTTTTGTGTGTGTAAACATATTTGCTTTAGTGGCTGACCGATATGACTTATGGGGTCGACGTCGTCTGGCATCCGCAAGCTGAACTCCGCCAGCTGCACTGCGCCACCTCAATTGGAGTGATATATGTCCCAATATCAGGTGGCACAGAGGCAGAGGAGGGAGGAGAAATGGGGGAGGAGCAGGAGGAGAGGGTGGGGGGGGGGGGATTGGAGAGGGAGGTGAAAAGGGCACGGAGGGTTTTCCAAGTGCATGGGGTCGAAGCCTGGACATGGCTGGTTGAACACAGCTGAGGGAGGGGATGGGGGGGCGGGGGGGGGGGGGAGGCCACGCTGCACACTTGACCTTGGAATAAGGAAGAAAGAGGGAGAGCAAGAGAGGGAGAGAGAGAAGCGTGCACCAGCTCTCTTGTGATGACGGACAGGACAGAAAAATGAGATGAATTAGGGGGGGTGTTCAGTTATGCGAAGGATTAGTCCAACTGAAAACAAAAAAGTTTTTTTTTTCTGAATACAAAGATGTGACACACTGCAACAGCACGACTGAGCTTAAGATATGCCCTTACATGGTCGATGTATGTTTTTCCACAATAATTGAAAATACTAATAAAATAGAGAAAATGGCCTTAAAATATTTCCCACGCCCATATAGTTGCTTCTGGGTGCAGAATTGTCTGTTGCCTAGAGGGCAGCGAGATAATTATTTGAAAAGGTCAGTAATAAGGTCGTCCTTCACGATTTTCATTTGTCAAATCCACTGCCATAGCCGCCCCCCACCATTTCCACCACCACCAACCCTTCTCGAACGGCGCCTCTGGTGTCTTCCAGGTGATTCCAGTCAATTAGAGGTGTGCTTGTGAATTTCGTTAGTGTTCAGGGGAAAAAAAAGGAATGGAGGAAGCTGTCAGTCAAAGGGCCACTCTGGCTTTGAATCCGGCCGGCGTCTGAATCTCTAAACCTGTATTTGTATGAATAAAAATGAAGGGATTTAGGGGAGGACTGCTTCCTCGACAGACTTGTCAAAAACCTCACCTTCACTATAGACGGAGGAAGGGTTGGTGGGGGAGGTGAATTGGAAGAGAAATGGATTTCAAATATATTTAAAAAAAAAGAAGAAAACCCTGGGACTAAAGCAGACTTCTGCATAACAAAAGGGAATAAAAGGGAAGAATGGTTGGGCATGGGAGAGAATACAATGTATGACTGAATGAATCACTGTATCTCTATCCTACTCTCCCGAGGCGTTAAGAGCAGCCGCAACACAAATCCACAGAATAATTCAACAGGGGATTGATACAGATTTGTCTGTTTGATGTGGTTTCCGCGCACAATACCCCAGGGTCAATGTCTTGCAAGAGGCAGAAGCCTCAATCTACAGCTCAGTAAAAAAACAAACAGAACGCAAAGAGAAATGTTATGGCATCACATAATGCTCTTGTCCTGCATGGGTTAAGAGCTTTGGGCTCGCCGTGTGGCCGAAACCACACCTCAGAGCCAATTTGTCACTATTAGTTGCTTGTTTGCAATTCCAATGTTGTGGCGGGATTAGGCTGAACATGCAGGTCCACATAGCAGCAGTTGTCATCGGGATTATGATGAATTCTGTCCCAAGTTCCTTAACTCATAGACAGCAGAAGTTTCACATTATCGGGAGAGGATATATGTATATATATATATAAAGTACCTCCATCTATCACATTATGATAGAGGTACTTGGAAATAGTTGTAGCTGGGCAGCTCGCATCATGAATACAACCCCTCTGTGAATACACAGGCCCTCCCAAATGTGTATCATGAACCCAGCATACAAATGAATTAAAATAACTTCTAACTGGAATGAATACATCATGCATTGTATTCTGAAAATATTACAAGGTAAGTATTTTTAAAAGGCGGTTGGGGGGGGGGGGGGGGGGGGGGGCGGGCGGCACATTATGCGAAAATAGTTCTCGCAGAGAAAGCAGCCCTAAGATGAAACACGCCATTTAAAGAGTCCTAAGCCCCTCTTCATCTGCTACGACTTTATAGAGTGAGTGAGGAGCGAGGCAGCGCTGAGCCACTGCAACACATGTTCCCTGGCTGCCCATAACTGGGCCTTCTTTGTTTAGGAAAGAAAAAAATATACCCACCCCCACACACATACACACACACACACCACCACTACTCAAATCAAGGAAAAGTCCTCCATCTTCCAGAAGTTGTAGGGAATTTTTTTTTTTTTTCGAATGAGAGACAACACTTCCTTTCCCAGAACAATTTATCTCTCTGCTTGACAAGACCGCTAGCTATATTTACCCAACTAAAATTGCAGATGATACACCTCCAGCTGTATCGCTCTGCTAGCGGCATGCCACATGCCCCTGTCAATCACACGGATACAGAACCTTCAACAATGGAATATATGAGAGAGACAGAGAGAGAGAGAGAGAGAGAGAGAGACAGAGACAGAGAGAGAGAGAAATCAAAATGAGAGTCTGACAGAGACAATGGAGAATGAGAAGAGATGCTGAGGAACCTGGTGGGGTCTAATCCATATTTTCCTTCGCTGGTTCTGGCTTGTGTTGTTAGAGGGAGCTAAGGTACACAACAGACCAAACGGAATTACTGGGCTTTCAATAAGCCGACAGCTGGGCCCGGGAGCAACACAGCCCACCCTGAAGACTTCACACAGAAACATCACTGTGTGTGTGTGTGTGTGTGTGTGTCTCCACCCACCAAGTAGACGTGGGCGAGAGAGAGAGAGAGTGAGAGAGAGAGAGAGACCTAGTGGATTTTTGTTCTGCTGGAAAAAAAATAAACTCCCAATTTGATCGCTCTGACCAAGCACAGAATTCAGCTTCGCCCTCGTTCTACGTTATCAGTTTTGTCTTCAAATCAGGGCACAGACATCGGGATTGAGAGATCTAACGTGCGGGGGGGGGGGGGGGGTTGGACTAAAACGATGCAACAAGACGTGTTTGATGTTGAACAAAGAGTTCAACGTACGGTCTCTCAAAATGTTGTTGTTTTTATTTTCTTATGTTTTTGGGGGAAATCAAAAGTGAAATTTGCCCAATTCGACTCGTTATTCCAGATGTCGCGACTCAAAGAGCAGAATGCGGGTGAGAATGAGGGTTCATCTCAAAAGATATGAGAAACGCTGGCTGCTCGATTGAAGCCATGAATCACTGGCAAGGTTCGAATCGTTTTTTGGCACAGAGCAAAGGGCGGGTGTGGGGATGTGGGGGGGGGGGTGGGGGGGGGGGGGGGGGGGTTGGCGGTAGTGAGGGTGGAGGAGGAAGGGTGAAAAAGTGTAGCGGATTCCTCCCAGGCCCCTGGAGCAGCAGTGGCTGTCCATCTCCTCCATCGGTGGAGGCATTCCCATGAGGAGGCACCAGAGAGAGAAAGAGAGAGAGAGAGAGAGAGCGAGGGAGGGGGGACCGGAGTAGACCGTGAGGCCTGTGTGTAGCATCTCTCCTCTGGCTGCCCGGCTGCTACTGCCGCTGGGCTACTCGACTTCTCTGGGGCCTGCCAAGCTCTCATTGCAAAGCCATGACGACACACAGGGTTAACCGCCGAGCTGGACTGACTGACTGACTGACCCCCCCCCCCTCCCCAGGGACTGACGACTAGCAGCGCTCCATTTACTTACACACACACACACACACACGCACACACAAACGCACACACGCTGGAGCTCGCACGTGATCAATCACTGTTACCACGGTGACACCGCGAGTAGCTCAGATCTTCAGTCAACTCCAACCAGAGGTACAAGTGTAGAGACTGAGGTCCTTAGAGCCAGGCGTTAACAGGGCCAAGGTTAGGGGTTCTAGTCCCACTGGGGGCCACCCTCGCTTAGAAGACATGAAAGCATCCACCAAATGGCACACAGACAGACAGCCAGACAGACAGACAGAGGACCTCTTAGCTACAATTCAAAGACATCAACCTCAAGACAAAAGATATTTCAGGAAAGGTGGAGTAGTGATTAAGTGTTGGAAGGGAGAGGACCATGAGGTTCCTTCAACCCATCCTCCCATCCCAGGAAGTAGGGATCCCTCACTCTGCCTTCCTTCTCAAGGTTTCTTCCTGATCATTAAGATCAGATTCAAGATTTCTTCCAGATCACAACCTTATGTTCTTCCCCTTAGGGGGCTAGGGTTAGGGGGGGTGTCATATATACTTGGCCTTTAATGCCCTTTGAAACTGTACAGTAACTGTGATTAAGGGCTGTACAAATAAAATAGACTTGACATACAAAACCAATACGAGACTAAACCAATGAAGACAAGCTACTCCATCCTCACAGGATTTCATTCAACGCTTTTGGCCAATACTATTTCATTCATACGGAAGCTGAAAGGCTGTAATGACTTCTTCACGCTTTTTTTTTTTTTCAGTCCCTCATGTCGTTTGTATTGAATTGTACAAGATTTTAGTCTCTTTCTAATATCCTAAACCGTAGAAATGAAAGCGAATGTACTTTTGCACATCACTGTATATGATGCTCCATCCAATGAATACAATGCAAACACTTGAGTACCTCATAACTTAACAAAGAAAATCAATATTCTTCTTCTCCTCTCAGAGTTATCCACTGTGGTACCACACAGCTATAATGTGTAAATGTTCAACGCAATCGACTGTTGTTGACTCAAGGTCTTACACACATTACATGACTGTCTGTCTTGTGATCAGGTATCTTGAAGTTGTTGTGGGTTTCACAGTACATGACGACAGGGGATCACACATTAAGAGATGTTTCACAGAATATGGAGGCAAGGATTGTCTGTTCTGCAGAGTTGGAGGTAAATATTTTAAAATATTTAAAAATGAATAATTTTGCAATGAAAACGTAGGGAGCTGCCTGCTTGTATTGTGGCCCGACAAGGACATGTTTGTGCTTTGTTTCTGTTACAAATAACTGAAAATCTTGTGTGTATGCCAATTTATTCTGATAGAAACTATATTATTGTGTTATGACACCTCCCGCTTGTTTTCTCGCCCATTTCTTGCGCTCTCATTGGCTGTACGTCGTCTCTGCCGTCACTGGTGGTCACAACACCTGTCATACTACAGGATTTGGACTTCCCAACAGGTCCAGATATTTAACCTGCTAGATATCTCTCGGGCCTCTGCGTCGTATCTGCGAGCCTCTCAGATCGCGTCTCTGAGCAGTTCACAACACGCTCATCGCTCACGGGGGTGCGCTACCATATGCCTCCCCGCAGCACCCCCACTCCACCCAGCCGTGTCACTCATAAAGGAGCATTTGGATGAAAGATGAGCAAACAGCAATCGTGTTTCATTGGGACTTCCGTCTGATTCAGCAGCCAGAAAACAGCCCAACGCACGGCTAGACACGGAGGGATAATATTGACAATGCGAAAGGCCACAACGTTTCTCCATGGAAATATACGCTGCACACCTGATTAAATATCATATTACTCCTCAGACACGGGGAGAACCCCGACTCTTTACAATAGCAAATCTGAATATGTTCAACCTCGGGGTCCTGGCTCGCGAGGATTTACCCAAGTGATGTATTGAAACAAGAGAGATTTACCAGGAAATATGCAAGCAACTGCTGGAACAGGAGGATCTGAAGAGAGGAATGGAGTATACTGTTGCTGTCTGGCGAAAGGAACTGGTGAATGATTTTACAGAAGGAAGAGACTTACCTTTGTATGGATATTATCTAACAATAGACAGCTTTGTCTGTGAAAGAGGTTTTTCTAATGTGATTACATTTTTACATAAACTTGATAGGAGGACCTAACCACCATATAATACCGACGCATGATAACACTTCAAAAAGTCATTTTTTCCACCATTTAATTTCTGAAACGGTTCAATTGGTTAAAATATGTTTTATTGGAATAACGCTTCAAAAAGCAAAACTACTATATCACAACTAAATGCTGTGTGGAGGAAGTCAGTGGCTTTCGGATCCACTTTCGGTCCGAGTCCCACTCGGTTAGGGCAGAGCTTCAGGGTAAAGCGAGTCGCACGCCAGACTAGACACGGAGCGCCGCGTCGGGCAGCGTTGCGTAGTAAAAAGGACAACACGTCGGAAGATTATATTTTTTGTTCTGTGTTTAATATAATGGGCGGTAATGGATGGCGCTGCTATGCACACCAAGGTTTTGAGCAGTGCTGGAAGTTATAGTGCGGCTGTATGGCGGCGCCGGTGTGAGCGCTCTCATTGGAAACACAACCCACTTAAGTTCCAATTAAGACATACATATTTGAACGTATTGTTGGGGTATTTCAAATGATCATAAAACTAAAAAGGTGGTTTGTACATTGTGCAAAGTTTCAATTAAATTGCACTGCAGCACTAGTGCTATTCAAGAGCATGCAAAGAAAAAACACACATACTATTGAAGATGACCGCTCGCCAAAAAAAAAAAAAAAAAAAAAAGGTAACTGGAGTATATTACCCAATTACTAGCCTGTTATTATTAGTAGGTAGAGCTTTTTGATATAGGAGGAGCACGAAGCGTTGTTTCGTGAGGAAAGAGATGTCGAGGCACTAGCGGTAAAAAAGAAATGCAATAAAAACATTTTACACTTTATTTCAAGTGAGTTAATCTTTTCAAATGAATGTACATGGATGGACGGTACGTGACAAAGCACATGCCAATACTGTGACAAAGCGTCGAAAAATGGGGTGCGACCAAATTTGTTAGGGTGCCACCAAATGAGAAAGCTAATGGCAGTGCCAGCAGTAGAAAACGTTAGTCTTGAGCCCTGCAGGGTAGATTGTGTTCATTGCATTAGAGGGCTTAAGGTTAAATAATGTGGGCTGTGAAGCCCTTTGAGACTGTACCTGTGATTAAGGGCTATACAAACCAAATTGACTTGAAACCATTTTCCTAGGTATACGATGGTTACACTTGTGGTTGACGTGTGGCGTTCGGAAGGACTTACCTTTGATAGAGTTGAGGATGAGCTTGAGTTGAGCGAAGCTGTTGAGCAAAGGGTCTTGTTCTTCATCCTAGTCACAGAGTGGAAAAGTTTACACAGTTTGCACCGCCATATGAGAACATCAGGGAAACTGAGGACAAGCTGTGCAAATCCAACGCTCAAGTTTTGCATACCAGATTTGATTAAAGAAGGCATCATCTTTTAGATGTAGAGACAAACATCTTATTCTCAATTTTATCACCCAGATATTTGCGTTCAATTGAATATTTGTGTGAAAAATGCCTGAGACCAGGTGAGAAGGTTCCTGTTGAACGCTAATGGCTGCAGGGGAAATGCTATAGTGCAGGTTTAAGGAAAAAAATAAATATAAATACAGTATTAAATAAATACCGTACAGTGGTAAGTTGTATTTTCAGATGTAAATGCGAGTATTGACAATTATTATCTCCTCTACACTCTGCCTGTTTCTTATTAGAAACACAATTACACACAAGCTAAATCCAATACTACATCTTCATATTGGCCCCAAAAATGTTATCCAATAAACAAATGACTCCCAATATGACGTGAATCACTCTTCTCATAGAAAAAAAAAACAAGTGACGAAAGCATTTTGAAAAGAAGTCAGTTTCATAACAGCCAATTGCAACATGAGTCAACGCGTCGACAGAATATAAGACGAGACTCTGTGTAGCCCAAGGAGTCTAAACTTCAGAAAAATCAGGGACATAAAGAAAGCTGAGACTGCGGTTGTGATGAAAGTACCAGGGGAGTGTGCGTGTTCCAGCGGGAGTTCCTCTTGATGGCTCCAACGACGGTACCGATCTCTCCTTGGACGATGTAGATGTTCTTGTCCACCATCCTGGCTTCTGAGAAGAAGAGAGAGGCACAGTTTTGCTTTGCTTGTCAACGAATAGACCCTTAAGCCTTAAGCATCATCGGTTCACCCGCAGCACATTTTCACCAAAACATCGACACATACCTCAGACGATGTATTGCGTTACTTTAAAATCACATAATATATTTACTATTTAGCAGACGCTTTTAGACAAAGCATCCATTGAATTGAATTCATTTAGATACAGTACATGTCATTAAGGAACAGGTAGGGGTTTGGCATCTTGCTCAGGTAGACTGCAGACACTGGGGTTCAAACCCAGAACCTTTAACACTGACGATTAGAGACTGAAAAGAGAAATAAATTGCATCACTGTACGCAATGATGCAGTCCCCTTAACCACCAGGTTTCATTTCATTTCATTTGTATTTATTCCGAGCAGCAAAGCATCCTTACAACAAAAAACGACCTGCATACAACAAATTCGGTTGGGAAAATACTGCAATAGATGATGAGGTTAACCATCACAATGAAGGCAAGGCATTACTTTGCGGTATGAAATACTACTATATAGTATACTATCCTATATGCTATCCTATATTATACTATATTATACTATACTGCTGCTCTTTTGACTCAACAACGGTTTTTAAAATGCATACACTGACCCTTACCAAACACATATACACCAGACATTATTCAATACATTTACCACTCAACATCTTGATCCCCTGGCTGAAATGGATCAGTGGCAATTCCCGCAGACCCGCCAGCCCATAATAAACAGTCCTTACCACCACAGCAGTGGACTGGAGTCCACCTGCACTCACAGGATGATCAGCTGATTAGCAGCCGATAAGCAACAACAAAAAATGCACTACGCTAACCATGTATCTCCCACTGCCATCCCAGCTAACACCTAGCATACGAGACACACACACACACACACACACACACACACACACACACACACACACACACACACACACACACCTCTGGGTGATGTGTTAACGTGTGCTTAGTGTGTACTTAGTGTGTGTGTGTCTGCGGTGTGTCACCAATCACACCGGCTCTCTCTCTCTCTCTGCAGCTAGCATAGCCGGCTAGCTTGACTTCCACGTCACATTTAGCCTCCTCGCTCCCCCACGACAGCACCGTGGGGGGGAGAGGGGGGGAGACACATCACCGTCCAGCCACGCAGGTGTGCAGGTGACCACCTTTGAACAGCTTACCTGTGTGTGTGGGGGGGGGGGGGGTTAAAAGGAGCAACTTTCTTCCAACACAAGATGGGAGTCCCGCAGGCGACGAGCCGCTAGGGCTAACTGGCTAGGCTAGTTTAGCAGGGCTAGCCGGCTAACAGTGGACCAATGGGAGTTTTTTCAACGCGCGACAGGAGGAAAACTACAATTTCACGGACGTTCACACCACGTGGGAAACATCCTCCGTGCGAGCTGGTTGATAGTGATGATGATGACTTGTGATGTCTTGTGATGTGTTCAGTGTGAGCAGCTGTCAGTCTCCTTGGTAAACACACTGACGTGGAAAACCCTCTGCGCTCTCAGCCTAGCGCGACGCGTTTTTGATTGACGGGGGGCGGCAGCCAATCGCTTCTGACCGCGGTCTTTAAAACAAATATTTTCACTGTTTCGTAAATCGAAACACTGGGGGGGGAAAAATAATAAAGAAATACATTTAGATATAATAAAATTATATTTTGTATGAAATGTCGATATTTGTTAGGTCGACTTGAAATCGAAACACGTTTACTGTGTCGAAAGTGCGGCGTGTCACTGTGGGAATGGCGCGATTAAGGCGGGACGATGTAAGCAGGGTTGCGCGACTCGTTCCGTGATTGGCCTGTGAGCCTGTTGATGACGACACGTTAGGGTTGTTTATGCTGGAGGGGGGGTTACATGATAGCTGTATCACACTGACGAGCCCCTGCAGTCTTCCTGGAGTCAAGATATGAGAAATATTTTTAAAAAAAATATATATATATATACTTAATTAGTTATTCAAATAATTACTCTTACCAGCATTTATTAACATTTTACTTTTTGGTCATTTAGCAGAGGCTTTATCCAAAGCGACTCAGAGTGACGTCATTAATGAGCAGGTAGGGGTTAGGGCATGTTGTTCAATGATGCCTTATGAATGTGGATAGGTAATTTGACCCGTGTGTCCATGTGTTGGTCTTATGGAAACATATAAATTAGGTTGGGCTATGGACATGGGGGTTCGAACCCAGAATCTTTCAACTGTGAGTCAAACACCACTAGACTGTCCGACCTAATTTATATGTCTCCATAAGACAGACACATGGACATATGGGTCAATTACCTATCCACATTCATTTAACTTAAGGCTGTGCATGATCTCTGACAAAAACAAAATAAAGACAACAAATTATCACTTTGATGATTTTTCAATAGTTTCAATAGACATTTCAATTACATTTCTCTTAGTCCCAGGGCAGACGTCATAATCCAATCGTTTGTTTGTTTGTTTCTCAAATCACGAATACAAATACACATAATCCATCGTCAAGTTAAACCCCTGGTCCCATATGTAAAGCTAAAGAAAGACATAAAGTCACTTAAGACACTTAAGCTGAAGAGGAAGTCAAAAATGACCGGTACGATGGGACCATGGTTGTATACCCCCCCCCATCCGCCCCCCCTATCCGCCCTGCTTATCATATTGACAAGACATAGTTTTTAATGTCTGGGATTCTCTATGCAAATGCCCTGTTTTCATCTGATCATCAAAAACCGACCGGATCACCACAACATTTTGGCATCCTACCACGTTTGCATCTTTCAAATTCATGGAGGCCATGGAGACAGGCGATCGGAGACCGTCTCGTCCTCCTTTGAATGTGAAAGTCGAGGGGTCTTAATATTGTCTGACTATTGTCTCGCGATTACAGGAGGAGACGCCTTTTACTCAAAGCAGCCCGGGAATGTGCACCTGGCCGCTGCTGGCCATGTGGGGCTGAGATTGTAAGTCAGTGTGCTCTCTTGTCTCCTGACTGTTTGCCTGTGTGTAGAGGTATGGTGGCGGTGGCGGAGACGGCAGCGGTGGTGTGTGTGTGTGTGTGTGTGTGTGTGTGTAGGGGGGGGGGGGGGTGTAGTGATTGCATAGCTGCTACTCTACAGTCCCTTATCTTCCCCGGTAGATATCAAGCTGTACACCGAAAGTCCTGCTCTGTGTCTCCAACATGTACTACCATCAACCTCTTGCCAGATCTCTGTTTGCTCTTTTGCAAAGTGTTTGATCACCTGTGCTATATGTTTTTTTCTCGACGTTTCATAGACAGACAAAGGCTCTTTTTTTCCTCTTACAGAGGGAAAAACATCACCAGGATTCACCGCACTGAACTGAACTGATTTCTCTGAGATTTGTAGAGTAAAATGAAAGAAAGTGTGACTTTCACATTGCATGTGTAACAGGGGAATTCCCTTGTTGGACTGCAGGAACTTTAAGCAATGCTGAAATAATGACAGAAATAAATGTATTACAAAGAAACAAAAAACGCATTTAATAACCACAATGTTGCTTCCCTAACATCCACACACGAGCGACAACCTATCCTGTATGAAACATCTGGAGCCCTCTTGATTACATTTACATCATCGAAGCTGGAAATATTTATGTAAGGTTGCATCTTGGAATTAAGCGAGTTCATTATTCACCACACACACCGAAGAATAAGGAGAGAAAGATTCTCCCATGTCACTGTCGGTACACTATGGGTGTGTTCAAATGAAAGCGCTTCTTGTTGTAATTTGTGCTATTTAGCATCATACAGATTTTGCTTTGTTATAAGCTTGTAATGGACTTGAATCCACATTGCACAAT
>JAOPHQ010004346.1:0-77400 GCA_030340625.1 Merluccius polli
GGAGCCCAATATATGACATAAAATGTCTGTATTTGCATTTCAATAATAATAAAGTAAGTAATGAATAAAAAAATAAAAGCTTTGTATCAATTCACAATTTTATTTGCCATAGTTAGTTGCCTGCCATATTACCTCACGTATCGTAAAGAAAGCCTCCAAAGAGAAGTCCAACATGGCGTTGAAACTCTTAGAGATTGTGCCACGTCCCACTTCCACATCAGCCGGTGGGTTTGTATCATATCATGGACTGATCTGTACCATCTTCTGTAAACTACTTCCGCAGACATTGTAATCCTCGTCTTCACGGTATAAATGCCAGACTGTAATCTTCATGAGCCTGTTATGGTTCAGTTTACACGTCGAGTGTTTTTTTTACTCATAGAAACAGAGTTAAAGCTCAGATGCCCCTCAACAACAGAACAGAGAGCGTTATTGAAACACCACTGAGACAGAAACTCTTTCAAATTATTCAGGAGAGAGTAGAATTTGAAATCTCCTTTGACTCTGGCTTTTACCAAAGACACACATTGACAGCAGCTCTTCACATGAAACATTTTCTGCTTGATTTTTCCTGCTTTTATAAATGGACAATTTGGCCTGTCCCACTACAAAGTTCAACAGCTGCCAGTTTCTGCCATTTTCTATCTTGTAGCTGGCACCCGAGGTAAAAGCAGTTTCAGACCAAACCCCATTACAGTTAGAAAACACAGTTTTCAAGGTTTCAAAAATAACTTCAAGTCTATTACAGTCCAGGAAAGAGTGAAACATTGTTTGTGGTTTCCTGACAGAAAGGACATTTAGTTGACACAGTAGGATTGATCTTAGAAACAAGGTTGTTGACAGCCAGTGCTCCCTGTGGGATTCTCCAGTTTGGTCTATCTTAAGATCCAGTTCAGGGAAATGATTTCCTTCAGTCAGTCTTTTAATCCATGTGTTTAAAATGTCTCTGGTGTGACAATTCGACCTCAGACCCCAGTAGAGAGGCTACTACCTCCGTGCATCCACTATGTGTTTCAGCTCCTCTGTCCCAGCCAAACGTAAACGCTGAGTGAGACCAGGTCTGCTACCGTCTTTAACATCCAGCCATGAATCAGAGGCTCCTCCAGGAGCCAAAATTGAAGCTGTAGGTTCCAGTCTGTTCCATTTGAAAAGATGCCACGCTTTCCCTGATAAGATGGAGGTCACACAGAAGAATAAACAGTCCATTAAAAACAAAGAGGCATCTCATCCCAAACCTGCTACTCCTATATATACTCCTATACTCCAATAATGAGCACCTTAAAATGGTGCTCATTATTGGTTTCCAGACCACGTCATAATTTCCTGTGATTACCGTTGGCTAAACTGTAACCTGAAAGCTGCTGCCCAGGTGCACTAACCCCCTGCCCCCCCTTCCTTTGTCAGGTGAAGCACAATCTGTGGAACCCAGTGTAAGTTATCCAAAAAGAAATGTACCATAATAGACTGCACTTTGTGTAACAGACCAGCAGGGGGTTCCATACATTTTAACCTATGCCAGAGAGTTGATGCTACCAGTTATTAATGATCAGGACTCTTCCTCTGTAAGACATGTGAGGTAACTGCCACTTTCACTTGGCCAACCTCCCCTCCACCTTCTCCAGCACTTTCTCCCAGTTATTCTTTACAGTCTGATCATCTCCAAGATAAACCCCCAAGTACTTTAAGCATCCCCTCCTCCAGCTTAACCCTCCTGGCAGCTGAGGTAGACCTGCAGACCAATTCCCAACTGCTAAGGCCTCACTTTGCCCAATTAACCTTTGCAGCAGAGATGTTTCCAAAGGTTTCAACAATGTTTCCTCTTCACATCTTCCTGGTTCTATAATATAACCAGAGACTTCCAAAAAAATCTCAAGTCAGTGACACATTGTCAACAATGGACCTGCCGGGCACACAATAGGTTTGGGTCTGGTGGATGATCTGGTCCATCACCTTCCTCAGTCTATTAGCCAGGATTTTGGACAGCAGTTTATAGTCTGTGCAGAGCAGAGAGACCGGCCGCCATTTTTTTTTATATCCTGAAGGTCACCTTTTTTTTTGTAACAGAGTTAGAACTGCTCTCCTTCAACTCTGGGGCAGAGACGAATCATTACAATTCGCAGTGAAGACTTCGAAAACATCTTTTTTCAATTCAGTCCAGAAGGCTTCTCCCCCCCGTATGCTCTGCAGTATACTTCCTCTGCAGTCAGAGGACCCTCCAGCTCTTTGTTGGTGTCCTCCGAGAATCTGGGCAACCCACTGCAGAATGAGTTAAAAAGCCCCCAATCCTCTGTTTACTCGCTGTCATACATGTGGGAATATACAGTACAAAGTACAGCTCTCTGGCTGATCTCACTGGCTTTAGTCAACAAGTGTCCTATAGTTGACCGCAGAGCGTGGATGAACCTGCTCTGCCCGTTCTTCTTCTCTAGGCTGAAAAATAACTTTGATTTGGTGAGTCCATTAGAGCAACGCTCTGAAAATGAGACCGGACTCGCCCCCTGTCCTTTAAAGCCCAGCAGGTCTGCCAAAATGGCTTTTTTGGATTTGAGGTCTTCAAATTTCAAATCTCCCGATCCCTCATAGATTTGGTGATCATAAGAGAGTCATAAGATACATTTAGAGTGTACTGTTGACAAAGCATAATATCAACTAATATCAAAGCAGTGTTAAAGTGCCAATGTGCAAATTTATGTTTAACATTTGCAATAAAAACATTACAAGACATCATGAAATTATCTGAAAAACCTACAGGTAGTATTCTGCACTCACTTAAAATATTAAATAATATTGAAAAAAAACAATCTATGGTCTAATATAGCCATAGAAAAAAAACTATCACTGCTTTGGACCCAAGTGTACTGTATGTGTTTGTCATGTATTTATCTCCATACATCAGTTAACCTGTGAGCTTCTACCAGCTGTTTCATGGCATGTTTAGAATGCAACATGAAGTTCAATATGATTTCTGTCCAGCTGGTCATTCTCTGTGCAGTTAAAATCCCCTGCTAAAAATAAAAATAAATTTCAGGCCCACACTGACTTAAAACCACACTGAGTTCATTTAACAACTGAACTCTGTCAGGTTGTGTTTTGGGAGCGTATACATTTATAAAAAAACATGGTAAAAAGCTAATATTTGGCTCTGACCACCATAAGTCTGCCCTTCGTTCTACTTAAATGACCTGAAACAACTTCCCCATTCCATTCTGTCCTCTGATCAGTCTCATTTTAAGTGTCACTGTGTGTTTCCTAGTTTAACAAGTTCAATCAGACTCTCTTCCTTGCATCTCTTGCTCCATGTATGAGTGTGGTGACTCTGAAATCACTCATGATCTCTGATGTGAAAAGTAACACAAGATAAAACAGACGGGCGACAGAGTTTTTCATCATTATATAATTATTGTTTGAGTTTCTGGACTATCTTCAGTCTGTAAATTTCCTGGTAAAATAAAATAAATAAACTCAATTTCCCCTGCCACTCATCTGTGATCTGGCAGAACGAAATGAAAGTTATTTATCTGCAAAGTAATCTTCAACTTTGACTCTTGAGGGTTAATGTTTTTTGTTGTTTGCAGTATTTCTTTAATCTGTTGCACTTCATTATGTTTTTCCTGCTGCTGTGTTTCAGCAGACAGTTGTGAGTCAGTTTGAGGTATGGGAGAAATTTACTAGTTATTTACTATACATTTAACAGAAATATATTCCTTATATTCTACCATTAAATAAGAAAGAACATTCATTATCTTGCCTAATATGCTATATGAACGAAGTAAGTTGCGTGAAACAGGGGTCAGCAAGTACATGGTGCTTTATTCTAAACAGAACCAACAGATAGGAATAAGTGCTATGTTGGCCGTGAGCCGTATGACGTGGGAAGGTTTGTTAATGCAAACATCCCCCTTTAACTTATGGCCTGGTTTAGCGGTGGAAGGTTTGTTATCGTAACTGACGTCAGGGACTGCAGACAGTATGGGTTCTTTGCACTATCTATAGTGTAGGAGTAACTAAGGGATCCTTATTAGGAATAAACAAATGAACAAGTGCACATTCCAACCTGACAGAAAGGGGGTTAAAAGAAGGGATCTGTGTGGAGCTCGGGAGTTCTTTGGCAAACCAACTCAGATTCTGTTGTTACTTCTTGCAAGTGATAATAAAGTCTTATATCTTCAGACCTCGTCTCTCTCAACCTCTCTTCTTCAGTTTAAGTGTTAGATGCGGTTTTTTCCACCTCATATTTGGCGTCACGAACAGGATTGAAGAACAGAGATCCGCCGGCCGCTGGGCTGGGTCGAGGACCGGCAAGGGTCACACAAAAACGGGTGGCCACCCAACTTTAAAAGGTAAGCATTGTTCTTACTTATTAATTTAGTAAATTTGTGTGATCATTGTCTGCCCGATTCTAACGCCCAGTGGTAGGTATTGTGTCTCTCCAAAAAAGAACCAAAAGCATATAAAAGGAGAGAGAGAGAGAGTGACTTGGAATGAAGTGACGCATGCATGCACACACAATGCTCTGTGATTTATATACATTGTAGCGGAGTGTGGAAAGTCCTGTGGTAGTTGGTATAAGTAAGGTCCCGTAAACGCGACTGGACATCGCTCTGTGGCCTATTATATGGACAACTCCATGATTTTATTTGTCCTGTGGTAGTTGGTATAAGTAAGGTCCCGTAAACGCGACTGGACATCGCTCTGTGGCCTATTATATGGACAACTCCATGATTGTATTTGTCCTGTGGTAGTTGGTATAAGTAAGGTCCCGTAAACGCGACTGGACATCGCTCTGTGGCCTATTATATGGACAACTCCATGATTTTATTTGTCCTGTGGTAGTTGGTATAAGTAAGGTCCCGTAAACGCGACTGGACATCGCTCTGTGGCCTATTATATGGACAACTCCATGATTTTATTTGTCCTGTGGTAGTTGGTATAAGTAAGGTCCCGTAAACGCGACTGGACATCGCTCTGTGGCCTATTATATGGACAACTCCATGATTTTATTTGTCCTGTGGTAGTTGGTATAAGTAAGGTCCCGTAAACGCGACTGGACATCGCTCTGTGGCCTATTATATGGACAACTCCATGATTTTATTTGTCCTGTGGTAGTTGGTATAAGTAAGGTCCCGTAAACGCGATTGGACATCGCCCTGTGGCCTATTATATGGACAACTCCATGATTTCATTTGTCCTATAGTGATTGGTATAAGTAAGGTCCCGTAAACGCGATTGGACATCGCCCTGTGGCCTATTATATGGACAATCCTATGTGTTCTACAGTAGGCAGGGAAGAGACGACCTGTGTATAGATCTATTTTTGGTAGGCAGGGGTAGCGACGTCCTGTATAGATCAGTTTATGGAATAAATAAAAGTCTGGGCTGAAAGGCTGAGACAACCGTTATTTTGTGATTAAAGGCGAGTTAGTGTTTTTTCACTCAGGACCTTGCACGACAAATTCGACCATTTTCGACACGCTATAAAAAGTTGCATAAGTCGTTTTCTTTCTGTATTCAAGCCGTGGTAGTGTTTTTTCACTCGGAGGCTTGTACGGCCCGTTTTGTTTTATTTTCTGTTAATTTGTCATATAGATCTATGTTTGGTAAGCAGGGAAGTTCCGGCCTGTATGGATCTGTTTTTAATGGCATAAAAGTAAAAAGTCTGAGCTGAAAGGCTAAGTCAACCTTTGTTTTGTGATTAAAGGCGAGTTAGTGTTTTTTCACTCAGGACCTTGCCCGACAAATTCGACCGTTTTCGACACGCTATAAAAAGTTGCATAAGTCGTTTTTCTTTCTGTATTCAAGTAGTGGTAGTGTTTTTTCACTCTGAGACTTGTACGGCCCGTTTTGTTATATTATTCTGTCGCAGATAAATTGGAAAGACAGAGAAGTGCTGGAAAAGAATATTGAAGCACCTCAATATTAGTAATAATAGTAATTGGTAACGCTTGATTTGCCTGAAGTAAATGTGTAAACCTTCCTGGATTCGTAGTACATAAGCCAACCCGCTACTACATTAATAGTATAAGAGAGATAGAGAGCTTGGAGATCAGGAAGGGAGGGGGGAGTAAGCCCCCAGGCAGAGCAGAAGTGAGAATCGCCAAAGGTGGGAGGGGAGCACATTCCAATTGGCAGAGATAAAGAAAAGTTGTTAAACTAACGAGTAAAATAAGCTCAAATAAATTGTATTAAGAATAGTGTTTGTATACCTAGGGGTCAGGTAATAGGGTCGAGCAGAGTGGTTTGAGAAGCCTGTATAGAGAGCAGGGGTGAGAAAGAAGGAGAGGAGAACAATGAGAAAAGGTGGGGGTCGAGCAGCTCTGGGGGAGCCGCAATTCAGAGAAGAAAAAAAAGGAAAAGAGCGAGGCTAGAGGAGAAGTTAGGAATCAGAAAAGGTGGGGGTCGAGGAGGCAAAGAAAAAATAAAAAAAAAGGCGTTGGCCAGTCTATTATTTGGCGCGTAAGAAAATGAATGTGTATCATTAGGCCTAAAGCTAATTTTAGTCTATGTTTGTTCTTTGCGACGGATATGTGAGAGACTGGAAAGGAAAAAGTAGAATAAAAAGCGGTTATAGATATTAATAAGTTGCGTGAGTGTGCTAAATATGCGTGAATGAAGTTACTTATTTGTAAATTGAGCTCTAAATATTATTAATGACAAGTGGTCTAATTGTGGGAGTGACGACTCCTCATGTAAATATTGAAGAAAGAATTCTTATCATTTCTTGAAAATGTGAAACTGTTTAGATTAAGAAGCTGCTGGCTGACGTAGAGAAAGACTTGCAGGGGCGTTGCAAATAATTCTCTAGTCGGGGGGCCACCAGGTTTCCCCCTCCGATTCAGAAGAGCATTGGACAGACTCTGCTCTCTCTGAAGTCACGTTAACAAGTGAACTGCGCATGTGAGGATTTTAGGAGGAGCTACAAGTTACACAGACGCGTGGTCACGCCCCTACTGCACTCTTGGAACTGCAAGGGAGGAGAAGGCAGAATGGGGCCTAGTATAATAATTCTGTTTATTGATGGTCATTACTTGATCATAAGTTATATTATTGAGACTTTTAAAATTATAAGAAATTACAGGGTTAACAAAAAAGGAAAGGAAATAAATAAATTAAAAAGGGGAAAGAGAACAATTATATTAGAAATGGCTAGTAGGGATAAAAAACATACTAGGAAACATTACCTGATCATGAATTTTATTATCGAGACTTTTAAATTCATAAATAACTACGTTAACAGATGTAATTACTGCAATAAAAAAGTGTTTTTGTGTAAAAGCTGATTGATTATTTTTAAGTGCCAACTTGTCAGTAATATGAAGAAGTTTGTTCAAAGAGACATTAAATCTCTGTTTTTCTTTATCTACATTTGCACGAGAACCTTAGGCGAAGGAAGGGACCTCCACGGCCGGGGGGGGCTCTTTTCCAAAGAAACATCTCAAACGTCTCGTGTGTATCTCGTTGTCGATTCATAAAATAATGCTTGTAACAGATTTAGGTGATGACACAACACAGGCATCAGTTATTAGGCAGCCGATCGCCATAGCAACAACACTTTTAGTGGAAGGTGAAGAGATAGCATCTACTACTTACAGATAGTATTAGCACATCAACTCCTACAGGGGATGTGAGACCAATAACTACAACAAAGACAGTTTCTTAATCCACAACTATCAGGACCCTTATAAGCAAAGCTGTGGAGATAAGATTCTCTACAGATGTGTTATGAGTGAGAAGGAAAGAGAGGATAATATTAGGAATGTTCCAAAAAGAAGGAGTACAAAGAAGGCAGAGAGAAAAGTTAGAGAAGGGGTAAGAAAAGTTAGAGAAAGTGAAAGAAGGGAAAGAGAGAAACATGGTCAAGAGAGAGGGAGAGATCCACCCCTACACGTGGATTGTTATAGAGGCATTAGAAAAACAGCCGAAGAGTGGAGTAGTGATAGCGATTGTAATAGAGATGGAGACGAGGGGGGTAAGAAAGGAAGAAAGTTAAAAGAAAGTCAGATGAAGATGACAGCGGAGCGCAGTCATGAGGGAGAGAGTTTCAGTGGGACTTCAGGGAAAGAAAAGGAGGGGGCCGAGCCCAGCAGCTGTAGATCAGCACAAGATCCCCTGGTGTTCGACTTACAAGAGGGACTTAAGAGATTGCAAAGGAAGACAAGAGCGCCAAAGAGTTATGCAGGAGTTTACCCTATACTACTACTACTACTAGTAGTAATAATAATAATAATAATGATAAATACATTTTATTTGAAGGTGCCTTTTAAAACACACAAGGTCGCCTTACAGTGCAAAGTGGTAAAGGGACAACATGCTCAGTATGTCCCATGGGGATCGCAGGACTTAGAGGGGTTAGAATAAAAACATAATAAAGAAAGCGCTCTGAACATTAGAACAGTTGAAGGTCTGATGGGACATAGAAAGTACACATGTAGAGATCAATGATGTATTAGTGTCTGTTATTTGTTTTCGTGTTTTCTCTGAATTTATTTTACAACTGTGTGTGTTAAAGTGTTTTTGTGTTTTGTGGGACAATTAGCAGACCAACAGCTCATTTAAGTTGGGTACTATTCATTTAAATCAAAAGTTATCTCCTCTACCGCTCGTCCACAGAAGTCCAGGGGTCAACCAGCGCTGGGGACTCGTGTAAGAGTTCAGGGAATTTCCTTCTCACCAAACTGAGACAGGAACCCGCCCTAAAAGGACCCTGCGGGAGCGCGGTAGTTATTACAAGACAAAAACCTGATACGCAGTGTTGGTGTGTAACAATAAAATAAGTCCATCATTAGGTTGCTTAAAATACCTCCATAGTTTGGTGTTGAAACTGTTGAAAGAAAGTTTGCTTTGGGTTGCCTAGGTCTAACAGGAGGTGTGTCTCCAAGGGGGGAGAGTGGACTGCATGGTATAAGTCCCGCCTCTGTTGTCATGGCGAGCCATATCTTGATTGTCATGTGTTTTGTTGAAATAGATTGCAGGTTGTTTAGTCTTTGATTTAGTTGTTTGTGTTTTATTTGTTTAATTGTCAAATTGTTTTGGTCAGACAAATGTTCTCTGAACATTTGCAATGACCTGGTTAAAGTGATCATTGAAAGGTACTTCAGCAATCTGCTGGGAAGGGATCTAATGCACAAGCTAGATTGTTTATTGACATTGGGAAGAATTGGGTTTACCTTGCAAACGCCAACGCCTAATGCTGTTATGCTATGTTGAATATTTTTATTTGTTAGCTTCGTCCATCACCGCGTCAAAATTACAGCGTTAACACTGTGTGGGGTCTCCATTACGCATACACAGGACTGCATGGATAGCTGTCATAGATATCTGTCTCTACTCCTCCACAGCTATCCTATGGGCTGAACATAAGAATCAGAAGGGATTTATTCCCATACACGGCGTCCTGCAACAGGCCAGTAGGGAAGGCTGGTTAGCCTATGACGGGTAAGATCCCACCTTGAAACCGCGGGACAACCTAAGGCAGGCACAGTCACGAGTACTTGGCCAAGTCTCTGAGCGCTGACTCACTTGATCATGAAGTGATGAGAAGATGAAACCATCCGAGGAGAAACCATTTGGGTTGAAAGGTGGAGGATAGGATAGATTCCGGCTTAAGCAGCGAATATGTGGCAATAACTAGGACAGGTCATTTTTAGGGTATATAAGGATTTGCGGTTTGTTTTCGGTATAGTGCATGATTTAAATTTGGTAACAGCGTGGTTTAAAAGCGGTTGATGGGAAACCCATATCATATCAAAATTTGGTTTAGGATTTACTGGCTGCAATTTCCCTTTCTACTAGATTGGCTGTAGTTAAGGTTAAAGGGAATAGCACCTTAGGAGGGATACGGGCAGAAGGTAATTATTTAGCTAACTTGGCCTTAAAACAAGGTGTTGGATACTCATAATCAGCCATTGACAGAGGTGCATGGCATGGTGCTCATGGACATTTTGTTGCACCTACCTGGCTGGTACATTTTCTCATTAAAGATGCGCATGGTTTTCACCATGGCGCAAGGGGGGAGGTAATGAAGGAAATCAGAAAACAAGGTTTAAAATCAGAAAACAAGGTTTAAAATCAGAAAACAAGGTTTTTGGTCACCATACTTGCAAACAATGATTGATAATCAGCTCAATGATTGTGAAGTATGTGCGGAAAACTACGTATGAAAAACAAGCACTACTCCATTGGGACATATTCCCACACCCAGGGGACCATTTAGACATATGGTCTTGGACTATGTTGATATGATCGAAAGTGTATATGGTAAAAGGTACATGCTAATAGTCAATTGACAGATTCAGCAGATAGGTAGAAGCGGTCCCAATAAAAGATCAAAGTGTGACTATTGCAATCAAGTTTTTATCTAGAATAGTCTTGCCAAGGTTTGAAATTCAATTAGAAATTAGATCAGACAATGGATCAGCTTTCATTCGGAAAACTGTGAAAAGTGTGGTGCAGCAGTCACACATCAAACAGCGATTGGGTTGTGTTTACCATCCCCAGTCACAAGGAACGGTGGAAAGAGTGAATGGGACATTCAAGCAATTAACATCTCTGCAAGTGAAAATTGAATTGGTAGATGCACTACAACTAACACGAATGAGTTATCGCATGCAAGCTAACAGAATGACCAGCTAACCCCGCATGAAATGCTTACGGGTCGACCTATGCTTTCACCTACATTTTGAGGGCCCCACAAGGGGCCCCCATTAGAACAATTATAAATCAAATTGAAAAAGTATATCAGACAACTGACTTCCATGCACAAGCTTGTATTCTAATAGGAGAAACAGAATTCCAGAGGTGGAGAAACGACCCACCAAGGGGGGTGGGACCAGGCGACCAGGTGTACCTAAGGGTGTTCCGGAGAAAGTGGAACGAGCCCAGGAGAGAAGGTCCATACAAAGTCACCAACACAACGCCAACAGCCATCGAGGTGGAAGGGAGGTCCACCTGGTACCACCTCAACCACAGCACCAAAGCCGCTCAACCAAGGACGAGGGAGGACCGCAAGGAGGAGCTGGGTGCAGGTGTACCCGGCAGTGACCAACCACCCCAGGACCAGACATAGACCGGCCTGGAACAACAGCCACATGATGATGCTGAGGCTGACGAGCATGCTGCTGATCCTCTGCGGGCTTTGGTAAATTCTACAGGCCCAGAGACGGATCCAGAGGAAGAGTGAAACAATAGAGCAGACCTGGACCAACCAGGAATCAAGTGGTATTACTAGAGAAAGCATGAATGTGTTGCAGAAAAGGCCAGCCCCGAGATTTTCGGGAATAGTTAAGCATGCAAAGGAAAAAGGTCAGAAAATCAAGTTGCCTTATATGTTCAAATATATATTCAATTATATATTCAAAATGAGAATTATGAAGATGAGCAAATTACTCTTACTGTCATGATAGGTAGCCATACACCCAAAGTATAACTTAGTAACCTGGGGACAAGTTCAATGTACAATAGACATTCGGCAAGAACCAATGTACTGGTGTATAACAGTAGAATCAAGAGATCAATGGGATCAGGTAGTAGTGCGTATAAATTAGAATTAAAAAAGAGGTTTCCGCATGTAGAGTCAGAAATAATACTAGACTTAAAACCAAATGTAGAAGTCTCTTGTGTGACCGAGGACCAACGTGGTATAGTCAAAATAGATCCAAACCCAATTACTGATAAAATAGATTCAACTCAAAATAATGATAAAATCGAAAATAATAATAACTTCTCAACAACAGGAGAACAAAACAATAAGAGCTATAATAAAAGGATAAATCTGAGCGAAATCAACGTAAACTTAAAAAGAAAACCTTTGACCAATTGTATAATCAAGTAGGAGAAAATAGTTGGAATAAATGGGTGGAGTTCACTGGAAAACAGATAGATGCAGATAACTGCTATCTATGTAGTAAAAGTCGTCAGGATGCAGTATACATAGTAGATTATGAGCACACTTGGGAAGAGTGCAGACTTGAAGAAAAACAGATCAAAGGATCAGAGGAAGAAGTGATGGAAACATTGGCTAAACTAATGCATTTTGGGCAACCACTAGTATAACCTCATTCTCACCTCATTCTCAATTTCGTCAAGAATTATGTCTGTTACGGTGTTTAATGTACCTGGGATCGAGTAGTTACAGCAAATATCTTAAAATTGCATGGCACAAGAATAGAGTGTGAATGTCAAAAATTGGACATAACTCTGACCCCCGAATTGGGCGAAATAGCAGCACCAGATGAAAGAAATGGGGAACAATATTGGCTCAAATAGGATTAGTTCTTTTGATTGTATTCACAATGATGGGATTGATTTTTTGTTGTTGTATTCCAGTACTAAGGTCCATGATAGAATCTAGGCTAAACAAACAAATGTTCCTTATAACCAAAGGCATAGTTGAGGAGAAAGGAGTAGAATGGGAGTATATTGGGAACAAAAGCCAGAGTGCTTAGAGGGATGACGATGATATGGAAAGGGAGAGATCCAAGGTTTGACCTGGCCTCAAGGGGGCCCGCATGTGCACGTGCTAGGAACCTCTCCATGTGGGCCCTTGGTATGCAGAATGAACACTGAACTCATACCATAACCGGACATGAAGAGGCTGGTGACAGCTGGAGCAACGACTACAATACTGCCCAAAACCCCCCACATACATACAGCACACCAATACATGAAGATCACCTGATCATCCACGACCATGCATGTTGAAAGAATTGAGTTTTTATTTCTTATTTTGTGTCACATACTTCCTGTAAGGATGACTTTTATTGCATGCTGAAAGTTTGTTTAATTTTGTGTAATGCATTCTTTGAAGTACTTATATGATGTTTGTCTAGGTCATGGTTTCTGGAGAGATAATGATGTAGATGTTTTTCACGACTTATATAGAAAACGACACATGCAAGGCTCTACTTAAATAACAGGCTGCTGATTACATGACATTTATAACTGAATTCATTATGCTGTGTGATTTACTACATTAATTTGTCATGATATTAAGGTGTTTTGAATTAATATGTATTTTGATATAGGCCTACGTATGCTAAAGGGTTTTATGTTGACTTTTGATTTTTGTGTTGCATGTTTTTATATACGTTTATGTATTGTCCTTATGGGTACCAACTCAGAGGATCGAAAAACTTATAGGGTATCGCACATTTGGTAATCTTTTTTAACTTGCTTCATTGAAAGGTTCAGGTTGAAAACCCTGGAACAGGTTGAAATTCCTATGATGATAATGAAAGCAAGATGTTTTTTCCAGGTAATCAAATGTGAATACTGTTCGTTTATCTAGCAGTCTGGCAAGTAGTCATCTGTAACTTTGGGTTATTAAGGTAAGGGTAGTTGACATTGGGACTTAGTAAGTCCCAAAGGGGGGATATATGGGAGAAATTTACTAGTTATTTACTATACATTTAACAGAAATATATTCCTTATATTCTACCATTAAATAAGAAAGAACATTCATTATCTTGCCTAATATGCTATATGAACGAAGTAAGTTGCGTGAAACAGGGGTCAGCAAGTACATGGTGCTTTATTCTAAACAGAACCAACAGATAGGAATAAGTGCTATGTTGGCCGTGAGCCGTATGACGTGGGAAGGTTTGTTAATGCAAACATCCCCCTTTAACTTATGGCCTGGTTTAGCGGTGGAAGGTTTGTTATCGTAACTGACGTCAGGGACTGCAGACAGTATGGGTTCTTTGCACTATCTATAGTGTAGGAGTAACTAAGGGATCCTTATTAGGAATAAACAAATGAACAAGTGCACATTCCAACCTGACAGAAAGGGGGTTAAAAGAAGGGATCTGTGTGGAGCTCGGGAGTTCTTTGGCAAACCAACTCAGATTCTGTTGTTACTTCTTGCAAGTGATAATAAAGTCTTATATCTTCAGACCTCGTCTCTCTCAACCTCTCTTCTTCAGTTTAAGTGTTAGATGCGGTTTTTTCCACCTTCACTCCTCCTCTTTTTCCATGCTAGACTCCGACTCTGGCTGTTCCTCCTGTTGACTGTCTCTGATCCTGGTTACTGGTCCTTTTTTGGCCTGAGAACCACTAATGTTTATTTGTTGTCTTTTGAGAACAGGAACTTTTAACACATTCCCAGTCACCATCGTCTGTTTAACACAGTCTGCTGTCCTTCTGCTACTGTTACTTTTGACTGACTTCACTGTTACTGACTGACTGACTGACTTGTCCTCTTTCTGACTGACTGACTGACTGACTTGTCCTCTTTCTGACTGACAGCTGCTCCATCTTGTTTGGTCTGACTCTGTATGTCTCCTCTTGCCTCCTCCCTCTGTGTATTATCATCAGGGGAGACTTTCTCAGGATAGCCTCGGGCTAAATGACCCTCCTTCCCCCAGCCAAAACACTTCACGTCCCCAAGTTCACAAACATGATCTATTCCAAATCGCCAACTTTCCGGTATAAGAAAGATTGATTTCCTGATCTTTCCTATTGAGATTTACAACCCGACGGCAGCTTTCTGATCGTGGAAACTATCTTCCCGTACCTCAACAGTGCCCTCGACAAAACATTATCACTGATGAACGGTGAAATGTTGGACATAGTGACTCGTTCAGCAGGTGCAGTGAGAGGAGACACCGATACAAACGTATCATTCACAACCATGGCGGTTTCGATTACTTTCTTCACTTTCTCAATACTATCAACAAAAATCACCACAGTGCTTTTCATCCGAGCCGCAGATTGAATGCTGCTCCTGTGACCGACAACTTCTCCAACTGCAGTCCTCCGCTGAACAAGGAAAACCAGGCAAGATCTTAAAACCGTGCTTCCAGTTTTTCGCATGGCGACCAGCAAACACTGGCCGATGGTGAAAAACCACACCCAAACCCCCCCAAACAACTAAAACCTGTCTTATACACCAAACCAGTAACACCTAACAATACTACAATACACACTATTTACTACATTTACAGATTAAGATAAGAAAAATTACTCACAATCGCTCTCCCTGCAGGAGACAGAGCAAGAGAGAGAGAGTGACAGAGCAGGAACAAGCTATCACACTGGGGGAAAACATTCCTCTCTACAGATATCGAGTGATATCGCTGAGAGCGCCTGTAAGCTTTCGCGGTAGTGAACAATGTGGATTATTCAACAGGTAGTTCCAACCAAGCAATCTGATTGGTCAACTAGACATTTAGACCGTGCACAAATCAGCATTACAGCACACCTAGCCGTGCTGCCTCATCACTATAAATATTACGCCATTGATTAAAACTATACATATTTCCATGGCAACATTGTGAGTGCTACTATAGGAGTAGAGCAAGAGCAAAACAGGCTGGCTGACGCAACAGGGACTAGGAAGCTTCTCTGACGCTAGGTCATTATTAAGGGTCGGCCTACTTGCTGGAGTAGTAAATTAGGTTTCATTTACGTAGTCTACGGCTGTGTCTGATTGTTTTCCAGGTACTTGTCTGTCCCCATGTATTTCCAGGGAAACAGATAACACTAGAAATGTTTTTATCTTTATTTTGAGAGCGAATTGCCCCACAATATGAATACATTTAATTATATATTTTATTCACTTGAGTGACGCTTAAGGAACACAGCGCAAGCACCTCGGTCCTCCTGACCCCATCACTGTTGTGCCAATAATGACGGTAAAGCGCACCCTCTCGGGTAATATTGCATACATATATATATTGCCCTGATAGCTAGCATTAGGGAATCTCAGCTAGGCCATTACAGGGTTCTATTGGATAACCATATATGGGCATGAGTTTGCCAAACCAGAGGTTACCAGAGGGTGCTACTCTCAGAAACAACTACCTCATAAACCTACCAAGAGCAAATCACTGCCTGGTACAGCAGATAGTATCCATAGAGGAGGGGTTCACCCATGAACACCCATTGGACAAGACAGACTGCGACAGCTCACAAGAGCCAATCAGGAAACGCTTCCTCTTTTAGGAGGAGCTCAAACAACAAAGAAACTATGCACACACAAGTTTTTCTTTAGTATCCACTCTCAAGACTGACCTTTCCTTATTTTACTCTGCTATTGAGTTGTATTATCAGAATAAACATAACCTTCAATGCAATTTTGTGAGGCCTCTCTTTTAAACCTCCTCTGAAAAGTATTTATTTTGTATGTTTTGTATGTATTTTGTATTACATGTACGTATCCATCAATATTATGTATTCCTCTGATCATTTATATGGTTTGTTAAGCATATATTCAAACACAAACATGCATACACACTACCTACATTGCAATGCATGATCCAGAAGACCCATCTATTATGTAGCCTAGTAAAGTGACTCTGAAGACATCAACCCTTTGTATCCAACCAGACAGCCAGAGAATCAATAAGTCACTCAAACATCCACAACTATAATCTTACTAGACTGCACGATAAATAGAATGCACACAACTATGAAAACCAATTTCAGTCCATACCTGATATATCTGTCAAGGCCATGTGAAATGTTAATAACAGTGATGTTGAGATGCAGACAGAAATAATGATGGCTGTCAAAAACAAAATACAAATGTTGTTCTACAGTTAAGGCTAATTCATTTGGTTACAGTTGTTGTAATCAGGCTAATTCAGTTGGTAACACTCGTTGTAGGAGCCAAAATACAAAATACGTTTCTTGTTTATTTTTATTTTATTGAAATGAATGGCCTGACACTGCCTTACTGTCAATCACTGCTGGTTGCTATGGGTGCTGCTGTCAATCTTACCTGGTTACTAGGGTAACCTATTTACTGATGCCGTGATTGGAGGCAGGTGGTGAACAACGAGCCCAGAGGCAAACAGTTTTGGGACCGTGTCGGTGTTTTTTCCGGTAAAGTGTTAACCTGCAACGATGTGCAGGGCAAGTCTCTTTGTTTGATGGTTTGTTTTTGCTGCAATAAAAGGATTGCTATATCCAAATCAAAGAACAACTCTCTGGACATTGAATTTACGAACAACACCAATACACGCGTCAGACTTTGTTTTAGACGCTCGTTGCCCCTCGCAGTAGGGCACCTATAGGTCAAGGACCCTACACTCGTTATAATCAGGCTAATTCAGTTAGTTGATTTAAAATACTGGGGATTATGTTATATAATAGCGTGAGTACATACATTTCTTTGTGGTAGAGTTCGGACCCCAGTACCATGCATCCATGAAGTAGACAGTCCCATACTTTTATCCTACTTACTTAATAGCGTTAGCGCATAGATTGCTCCACTAGTGGAGAATTCCCAACAAGCTCACCATCCAGGCTGGATAAAGTGTGCGTTATTATAACTTTATTATAAGCTTGATGAACAAGTCGATGGATTATCATGGTGTGCTCTCAAGCAATAACTAACCACTCTGCGTTCATATTTCACCTTTCACAGCTAAACCTCGGGCCAACACCGCCCCAAGACTATCAATAACACTCCAGGTTCAGGGTTTTCTTGTGCATCACTCTTGTCCATCTACAGTATATGACGTTTCACACCACCAGTATACACTGTGTCCGAAATCATTCACTCATTCACAGTGATGGGAATAACGGCGTTATAAATAACGGCGTTACTAACGGCGTTCTCTTTTTCAGTAACGAGTAATCTAACGGATTACTCTCACCATCACGGTAACGCCGTTACCGTTACTTCCAAAAAATGCGGCGCGTTACTATATTGAAGCTATTTTTTTTATTAGACCATCTAGATCTCTCTCTCTCTCTCTCTCTCTCTCTACTGTTCCCTCTTGGTTAGTGTGCCGAGACAATTGCATTAATGATACGATTGGCTGAGGTCGAGTAATGACACGGTAAACCAATCAGAGGTAGAGTTGGGCGGGTGTTGTTTACACATTCGAAAGCATGCAGCATGCATGCTGACTCGGACACACGGACACAAGTTACGAGAAACAGGAATGGCGAGCCAAAGTGATCCCCCAGTAGCATTTTTTCAATGGAAATACAGACATTACTTTTCTTATCAAGAAAAGAAAGGCACTAGTGTAAGCGTGAAGTGCACATTATGCCCCGGAGTCAAGTGCCTCTCCACGTCGGTGTCGAGCAATTCAAACCTAATGAAACATCTCAGAGTGAATGTTTTATTTATTTTTGGTACATTGCTAAACAAGCGTTATTTCATTTTGCCTAGTTGTGGCCTGTTGAGGTGCAATAAATATAAAACGTTCCCAAACATATTGTTATTTTTATTGATCCACTATATAAACATAGTAATTATAATATTACATTTTATTGGAGGTTAGTCTCACTTTGCACAGCAACATTAAAATAGGTTTGTGTACTGTGGATGTGTGGGTTTCTGTTAGAGTCCTGTCTGTTCTGTTAAAGAGGGGTGGAGGTGGTGTCCAAATTCTTTGACATGTTTGAGCATTAAAAAATGTACATGAAAGTAACTAAATAGTTACTTTCCAAAGTAACTAGTTACTTTTAAAATATGTAACTAAGTAACTACTTTAGTTACTTTTTGGGGGGGAGTAACTAGTATCTAACTAATTACTTTTTTAAAGTAACTTGCCCAACACTGCTCATTCACTACTCCCTACTCACTATCTCTAGGCGGGAGTTCTATGTAGAGGACTATATTGTGAGCTTTGGCAAAATGAAAAAACACTTTCGGACAATACTCAGGTCGCCATTAATTATGTCATTGCTGTTGCATAATTAAAACGTGTCAGATCAAAATCAGCTGGTGGACCAACCATAATAAATACCGGCATGGATTTTTGTGATAATTACATTTATTAATGTGCAGATTTCCCCAAATGAATCAAATATATATATTTAAAATATAATATTATTTATAATAAAATAATTCAAACATTATTTTTGCATTTGTATGACAGTTTGTACGGTTGTGCTGCTCTCTCTTCTCCATGGGTGTGCTCTCCTCTCGTCTGTCTGCCATTTTCTTTCAGCGCAACGCATGATAGTGCTTGGTTAGTTACCATCGGTTGTACACTACTTTTAACGATGCATTGTGTGTTACGATGAGTCCACTAGGGTATAATAATTCTCACTATACTTATGGACAAAATGGCAGATCACTATATAGTGGACTATATAGTGAGTAGTGAGTGATTTCAGACACAGCCATAGAGTTCGCTCAAGAACAAATGAGACATTTATTTAGTGGTGGAGCGCATTCTTCCTAATGCTAGCTGTTTATCCTCTCATCACAAGCTCTCTCTCTCTCTCTCTCTCTCCACATTAACTTTAATTACTTAACACAGTCTTGGTAACAGGCCTTAATTACTACACAGGCTTCAATTGATATGGCTCCTCAAATTACAATTTCAAGTGTTCAATTTAAAAATGTAAAGCCATTCATTAGGTTGACAATCACACAAACCCTGAATTAGACTTTTGGTCTTTGTACGACTGTGATTTTCGTAGAGACTGTCACAGTATTTTTTACTTGATACGAACACCACATTTCTTAAATTTCACACATGAAGAGCATCAGTACATTTTCAAAGGATACTCCATATTATGACCATATTGTAATTATTTTTGGAAGGGTAGGGCTTATGCGTTTCATTTTGCACACATTATGACAAAAGAAAAGGGCTTTTCATTTATTTACATGAAGCCACATTTCAAGAAGCTTTCTCTGGCAAAAATAATATCCTGACAACTGAAAGTGAAGTCAAACACAACGCTTGGGTGGAGAACAAATATGACTCTTTAATAAGCGTAATATGGATTAACTCGCCCAGATGACATGGTGCATAATGTGACTTGTGGAAATCAATTGTTGGGACAATTGACAAATATTGTCAGTACTATGGAACTTATTTCATCAGAACTCTGAAATAATATTTTGCATACTGTAACTATGACAACATTTCTGTGTTTTCTCTAAAAAAGTGACACAGAAAATCCAAGCAACTAATCCAAGCAACTAATAAGTCTCTCTGATATAATAATATCCATGAGACACTCTTTCTCAAGTCAAGGATTATAGTTCATTTCAACAGCAAAGCACTATGTACAGTTATACCTACCGAGAACACTCCTTTTTACAGCACTACCTTGTATTAGAAATAGGCCTATGTTATTCAGTCAGGGAACAGCAACAAACCTGAGGCTGATACATGGGATGCATAAATGCAATGTGTATCTTCAGGGGAACTGGGAGGCTTTTTTATATTGAAACTATATAGTTGAAGTCATAATCTCAGACCCACATGGCTAGCCCACGCAGTATTGTCCCAATCCCAATACTGGGATTCTGGTTCCAATCCCCACTGTTTTCCATGTTGTGGCTGGGCCTGAGGCCGAGGTCGTTTTTTGACATTTCTACTTAAATGTCTCAATAAACAATATATTGTTCAAGATTGAGAACTAATTCGAGAGTGTTTCTCAGTCAGATAACATACATTATGTATCATGTATGTACATGTAATGTTGACAATAGGGCTCCCAATGAGGACACATATGGAGTAACTTTTATGTCAAAAATAATGCAAAGACCTACTGAGCAATCAGTAGAATACTGAATGCCACATGCCACTTCCTAACCATATTGAATAAAACCTTTGTGCAAATAACCTCCAATGATTTGTAGGACCTCTCTTGTCAAACTGTTGTTATATGTGATGTAATGGTCAAACGAGGTAGAGTAAAAGATAGATGCAATGCAGGAGGCAAGTGGTTGACGAAGATAATTCAAGCTGCAGAGATAGAACTCCCAGTAGTTTCGTGAAAGGAAAATAACCTTTTAAGTTACTATATAAAATTATAAGCCATGTAGAATGTAGCATAGTTGTCTCAGTAGAATATGCAATAGCGTGATGCAGTGAAGACTTGACATTGTATTTGATGGGGTATCATTTGCTTCCTGTTCATCCGTTGTGTATGCTATTGATCTACGAAGGGTGAAGGCACTATGACACACTTTCATTATCTGACAAGAGTTAACGCTAACATAATGATTGATGAAGCTATGATGCTCAGGACCTTGAAAAAGTTGGTTATCTTTTTGTGATGATCATGTTTCATCGCAAAAACTTTACAAGTAGACACAATCCGTTTGGATTTGATCCATTCTCTACAGACCGAACATTCATCTCTGTGTTTTCTCCAGTTCCCTGGAGTTTTGAAAGCAAGACCAAAAAAACAGATGAGGGAAATAGGATTCACCCTGCGATATTGATTCCCCACAACACTGAGATTGAGAGAGAGCAGAGCCGGCATACCAATACCCTAACTGTGCGCTCACACCAGAAGCTTCATGAGCACTGCTGGGCGCTCTGGTCACTGACTGCTCACCAGGGAGCGGGGCGTTCAAGCAGCCCTGCGGACATCAAGTTCAGTTGTGGACAATATATGAAGTTTGTAGTAGAGCTTTTCGGCAGGCCTGCCTTGAACTGTGACACGCATGATCAAATAAACACACTTCCATGTTTTCCTGCAAAATGTACCTAGTCTGTATTTCCAAAAAACATAAATTGAAATGTAATTGTATTACTTCTACACTGTACAGTAGGCCTGATCAGGCCTACCAGAAATGATCTCTGACACCTTCCATGCACCATTTTTCTTGTTTATGTCACGATACACTAACAAGGACGAGTCATACAGCTCTGGGAACAATGAGTTTCCCCTCCATTGTCAGTATGGAACAAATATTTGCTAGGAAGTTCAGTACAAAGACATTTACAGGGGGAAGAAAATCAAATCCTGGTCTGCAATTGATTGCTGCTTCAGTGCTTGCTCTGGTCGCTGGCATCGCACCGCTCACTGCTGCTGCCACGGCGTTGGACGCCTCTCGTTGCCAGCTCCTGTTGACTGCCGGCCACTTTTGTAGCTTTTCTGGTGTGACCGCACAGGAAGTATGTGGAAATGTAGCAATTGAAAGCTTGTGTTTCTTATGAGGGCCGGGTAGCCCTGGCATCATGTGTCATAGGCATCACGTACGAAGAACCTGAGACCTTTGTCCATACAGTCTGCAGACATCTCCATCACTCAGCTACTGAGGACAGCGGTGATGACAGAGCTCAAGCTCCACTGCTAATGGCTGTAACTGTAACCCATTAGCCAACAATAAACAGGGGGATGCCATTCCTCTGTGAGAACCAATTAGCGCATTAAGCGGCAATCTTTTGATATGATATAGGGAAATGAACACCATTCATCCAAGCGAAGCCTCGGCATGGTGCTTTTAAGTGGAGAGAAACAGAGGGGAAGTGCTCAGGGATAGAGTTACATGGGGCGATAATAGTAAGTGAGAACGTGGTGTCAAGAAGGCCCTTTATGTTAAACAAGAGCATTGGCACGTCACTGTAGGGTTCGTTCCGTGCAGTTCTTATGTCAAACACAACGAAAACTTGAGGATTTCTCTCAGAAAACATCTGCAAAAAATCTGCCAAAAGTATGAGCCGTAATAAATGGAAATACAATTTAAAAAAACTCCAGTTTCAGCAGTGTCAGCTGAATGTGAGTGTCTCAGAATGAGTCACGGAGGACATATTGCTACCTGGCTCCAAGCCCAGCTTCCCACGCTGTTTTATATATATAATAGATAAACTCTGGTTGAATTGTAATACAGCAATATTTACATATTTCCCATAACAAAGATGCTACGAAAAAATAATGCTCGGGGTCTTGAAAGTTTTATTCAGTCATCTCAGATTGCTTTTAATGGTTGGGAGCCAACCATCGAATGAAAGTTCTGTGAGAATAAGTCAAGAGTTCAGTGAAGTCACTGAAGGGACCTTATCTGAAAGCAGATGTCCACACAGCTCTGAATCCATTGTTAAAGTAACCACTTGTGCTGTATGTGTTGACTAAGAGGACAGGGAAGGGGTCGATGAAGCTTTTTAAACCAAACAGATGTATACCTAAAAGGGACAGGGTTGCACCTCTTCCCCTGACAGTTGGAAATTAAAATCACAGACATTATTATTTACATTTGATGAAAGGCCTACATAGCTTAGTGTGTGTGTGTGTGTGTGTGTGTGTGTGTGTGTGTGTGTGTGTGTGTGTGTGTGTGTGTGTGTGTGTGTGTGTGTGTGTGTGTGTGTGTGTGAGAGAGAGAGAGAGACAGTGGGAGAAAGCCAAACAAAGTTGGAGAACAAAAACACATATTATAGTATTAATAAAGCTACATTTAAAATCTTGAGGTTATAAAATGTATTTGTTTAATTGTAGCTGTAGTAGTATGTCCCTTATAGGCTTCAGTACTTGAGCATTGTACGTCACTTATGTTTGGTACATTAGTTAAGTATAAACAATGCCAGATGGCTAACAATGTACTCTGTCGACCAAGTATCCTTTTTATACAACATACTTATTATATGCTACCACATGGTGTCAAAAGTGCAATATTGAGGAATGAACTGAGGACCAACGATAAGTTATAATTTGACACGTAATAACTTATGTGTAACAAAAGTTTACAGTCCAGAAATTCGGAGAAACAGAAATGTCAACAGACAACCAGGTTCGAGCTGTGGCTGTGGACAATCAACAGGGGTCCCAGATAAATCCTCCCGAAGGTTTAACTGCAGAGACATTCAAAACTGGCCTAAATGGATCCATCGGAAAGGTATCGGATTGCATCTGGGTTTTATAAAAAGGAGGAGGAATTCCAAGTAGACACACTGATATATTATTCCATGGGTGACCGGGCTGAGGATATATTAAATTCTTCAGAATTGACAGAAGACAGAAAGACACTGTACGACTGTTTCGACAAGCATTTTGTGGGGGAGCACAATATAATTTTCCAGCCAGGAGAGCCAGGTTTAATGAGTGAAGACAAGAACCACGTGAAAATGCAGTTTTATTACAGCTGTCCACAAACAAGCAGAACATTGCAAGTTCGGGCCACAGATGAATTGATATGTGATCGAATTGTGGTCGGCATAAGAGATGTCCTCCCTTTCAGAGAAGCTACAACTAGATACTAAATTGACATTATCTAAAGCATTTAGCATAGTTAGACAGAGCAAAACCATGAAGCAACAGCAGGCAATGCTGCACAGTGACCCACAGTGTCAGCCCAGTGAGGAAATACACACGTTGGCTCCAACTCATGTAAAAAAGGGATGGACGGCTGGAAAAAGACCAAAACAAGGACAGAACATGACAACATCAGCTACGTGCCATAAATGTGGCAGATCAACACACGCTTGCAGAGACTGTCCAGCCAAGGAGGCTGAATGCAGAAAATGCCATATTAGAAGGACAGTTCGCTGTTGTCTGTAGATCAAAGACGTCTGTACACAAGATGACGGAGGAGCCCCACCAGAACATCGTTGCCTTGGAGCAAGATAGCATTTTCAAACAATACAAGTTGGTACTAAAATATTATAATAAATATTATAATAAATAGCGAAGTGATGTCTTTTAAACTTGACATAGCAGCTGTGACAGCAATCCCCGACGTATCGTTACAATCAAGACTGTCCTTTAATTCCTACACAGAAAAGACTGTGCATATGTGTCCCCAGCAATAAGAGACTACCAGCGGTAGTACAAATACAGAGTAGGCTAGAAAGTAGTGCCTATCCCCCAAAGTAAAGAGTTGATGAGAATAGGGGCGATGGGGGTTATATCTAAAATAGAAAAACCCACAGAGTGGTGTGCAGAAAACACACTGGAAAAATCAGAATCTCTGTCGACCTTACCAAACTCAATGAGAGAGTGTGCAAAGAGATATTACCATCAGTAGATCAGTCACTAGCTCAGTTGAATGGTGCAAGGGTCTTCACAAAGTTAGATGCCCGTTCTGGATTCTGGTAAATAATAGTGGTACTGACGTGAAATGAAATGTGTACTTTTGCACAGCCTGAGGTACTGTTTGTGGGACATGAAGTCAGCACAACAGGCATCGGGCCTGACCCGGAGAAAATCAGAGCCATCAAAGACTTGCCTACCCCCCAGAACACAGCAGAAGTTAGGCGCTTCTTGGGCATGGTTACGTATGTGGCAAAGTTTCTGCCTCACCACCACCAAACCCGTGAGAGACCTTCTGGCACAACAATGAGTGGACCTGGAGTCACATGCAACAGGCAGCGTTTGACAAACTTAAAGGGGAGCTTACATCAGAACAAGTGTTGGCTCAGTACAGATCGCAAGCCAAAACAACTGTTTCACCTGACGCTTCATCCTTCGGTCTGGGGGCGGTTCTTTATGCAGAGACAGGACAACATGGAGTGGGAGCCCAGTCGCCTACATCTCTCGAAGCCTGTCTGAAACAGAACAGCGATATGCCCAGGTGGAGAAGGAGGCGTTGGCTGTGACATGGGCTTGTGATAGTTTAAGCTTGTACCTGATAGGCCTACATTTTCACAGTAGAGACTGACCATAAACCACGGCTTGCCCCGTTGGGCACAAAGGCATTAGATCATTTGGCTCCCAGAGTTCAACGTTTCCGCTTCAGATTGATGAGGTTCACATACAAAATAGTATACGTATCAGGCGCTCATCACTGCAGACATACTCTCCAGAGCCCCAATTAAACACCCACTGACAGAGGAGAAAGTACGTCTAGAAGGGGATTCAGGTGTTCATCAACGCAGTCAGAGACAACTTACCTGCATCCAAACCTAAACTGCAACAGAGGAGCAGCAGCGGGACCCCATCTGTAGTAAACTGATAGCACAGTACAAGAGAGGGTGGCCAAGGCAGGAGAAGCTGCCTTGGCCGGAGGACCCCTTTTGGGGTCCCTTTTGGATCCACCAAAGTGAATTACACCTGAACGGTGAATTGTTAATGAAAGGGCAACGCATAGTTATCCCAGAGACATTACAAAGTGAAATGCTGACGAGACTGCATGAGGGACACATGGGGATAACCATATGCAGACTTAGGACCCAACAGTCTGTGTGGTGGCTAGGACTAAGTGCTCAGATTGCCAAACAGGTGTCCCTAATGTGAGGTTTATGCAAAACATCAGCCACTCCAACCAGAACCAATGATAGCAACGGAGCTGCCAAAGTGGCCATGGCAAAAAGTAGGAGCAGATATGTTCCACTGGCTAAATGACTCTTACTTATTGTTAGTAGATTACTATTCTCGGTACATTGAAATAGTTAAAACACCATGTGGAGTGTGTGTGGTTGATAGCTGGTTTAAGCAGCTGCAACTGGCCCGAGTCAGGCTGATTTGACTCTGGGGCTGGGTGGGGCTGCACACCTGTGGTCCATGCGAGTAATAGAGGCACACAGGATAAACCAGCTATCAGAGAGAGACAGAGCGTTAACATCTGCTCTGGTTGTTTTTTGCCAACTAGTTCCTACAACATCTACCTGTGTCCTGTGTGTTGGCGGAGCCCAGCAAATCCACTTAGGAGTTATCAATGCATGTAAGTATTTTGCAGGAGGCTCTTTGTCCTCCTTCCCTAGGGATTATGACCTCACCCATGTCAGGAGCAGCCCATACTTCACCCATGTAACAAGCAGCTCATACTTCACCCATGTAACAAGCAGCTCATACTTCACCCATGTAACAAGTAACCCATACGGGGGAGGTGGCGAGGGCTGTGAAAACTGTCGAGGGGCTCCTGAAGAAAAACTACAGACCCATACAGAGCTTTGCTGGCTTACAGAGTCGCACCTCTGTATCATCGGTCATCTCCCACCGAGCTCTTGATGGGCAGGAGGCTTCGCTCTACATCTCCGGTCTCACCCTCTGAACTAAAACGACAATGGACTTACAGGAGGACATTTGCCGCCAAAGACAGACGGCTTAAAAAGACACAAACAATGGACTTTAACCATAGACACAAAGCTATAGTCGGATCAGAGCTGAATGCAGGCCAGAGGGTCTGGATTAACCAATGTGAAAGAACCAGCAGCAGTAGTGAGGAAGAAGACACTCCTCCCCACTCCTACGTAGTGGAGACAAGTGCAGAAGAGGTGCGGAGGAACAAGGCACACAATAGGCCCCTCCTATAACTACAAACCCCTCCAGAGGCTGTGGGGGACACAGACCATATGGAAGAGCAAAGAGAGGGGGAGAGAGGGTCCACCCTAAGAGAGACAAATCCACCGGGGTGGCTAAAAGACTGTGACCTAGAGTTCAGACTGACTGGTGTTTCATTGTTATATTAATTAATTGTATTGTTATTTATTTATATTTAGTAGTAGTTCATAGAGTTCAGAATCATATCAAAATATAATATAATGTAATAATTTAATTATAATAACTTACTTATATATAGCCAGTTGAGATTATTATATCTCTGGATTGGTTTGTTGTAGATTTATTTAATGTAATGATTTAAAAGCTTAATTGTTCTACTAACTGCTTTGATGAAGGGGAGATGTTGTAGTATGTCCCTTGTAGGCTTTCCATACTTGGCTGGGGCATTGTACGTCACTTATGTCAGTTAAGTAAACAATTCCACAATTTACTACCACAGAAGCGAATTTCAATGATTGCAAAAAATAAGAATTTGAAAATGTAATTCAATAATGCACTTACAAAAGAGCTTTGATTAGACACAAAAATGTACCATAAACAACTGCAATTTGGAAGTAATTATATTTACAGACAAAAATAATCAGAACCATGATTAGAAAAATAAATAGGGGGCAATTATAACATTGAATTAAATTAAACAAAATGTGAAGAAGTAAATAATAGATAATACAAAATAAGTGGCCACTTAACTATAGCCAGGAAAAAACTCGACAAAACACAGGGTAAAACCTAGAGCTAGGCAATAATTCAATATTATCGTTTATCATCTTTGTGTGTAATCATAATCATAATCACCACCACTACCGTCCCCGCCCTCACCACCATTGTCACCAAAACTACTGTCACCGCCACTGCCATCACCACAGCCACCATCATCACCACCACTACCGTCATCACCCTCACCACCATTGTCACCATCACCATTGTCACCACCACCACTACCGTCACCACCCTCACCACCATTGTCACCACAACTGTCACTACCGTCACCACAGCCACCATTGTCACCACCTTCATCACTATGCATGTGACAAACACAGGGCAGGTTTTTGACAACCTCAAGTTGCTTATTAAAGTGTGCATTAAAGAAAGGTCTTCAGAGAATTGATGACATTTGAGGGCCGTCTATCCGGAAATCTCAATCAACACATCATCGACGAGTTGGCATTGATTTTTTTTGTTTCCATAGCAGCAAACAAATAATCGGTTCCCTTTTCCCCCAGTGATAATTCCTTCACACCTTTGTGCATTTTATTGCCAGGAAACCCAAGGTCGATAGGAAAGTCTGAATGCCAGTGTCTGGTCCCTGATGTCAGATTGTAATGCTCAGCCGCTCATCAAAAGAGACAGGCATCTCATGACCTGCCACGTGTCATCATGCATGACGGAGAGACATGACAGCATAGTCTATGTAGAACCACGCCACATCCTCTAGAGGACTGCATACCCACAATAGGGGGGTCATTGCTCCCCATAGTCCAGAGAAAATTGTTTTCCAACAGTCCATCATTGTCAACCAGGACAGAGTGATACACCTGGCAAATCTACTGTGAAAGAAAAACCTTGGTCAGCAACTTTTGTACATTATGACAGGACAGCAATCTGTGTGTGTGTGTGTGTGTGTGTGTGTGTGTGTGTGTGTGTGTGTGTGTGTGTGTGTGTGTGTGTGTGTGTGTGTGTGTGTGTGTGTGTGAGTGAGTGAGGTTAGTGTATTAACGGTTGACCTTGTGGTGCCTGAATAGAGAAGAAGCAACATGGTGAATGAGATTTTGAAACATGCTTATGTTGTAAAGGACAGGTATAATTAACAGGGAAAGTGGAAGGTGAGAATACAGAGGGATAGTGGCTATGCAAGTGTCAATAATGTCCTATCAAAAACAACAAATCAAAATGATTTTGTTTGACAGACAAACTTGCTTAAGTCATTAGTAAGATGAAAATGTATATTGCAATGTCTGGCAAAGCTTCTGATATTATATACATTGTTACATACACATGCCAAATAAAAGTCATAAAGTCATACCAATAAGCTAATTATATTTGTATTGTATTTTTATGTTAATCCAATGCAATCTCTCCATGGTCATTTTACATGCAAAAATACATATTTATGGGGAAGCCACTTACATTTAAAAAAAAAAAAAAAAAAGTGCATCCATCACTCTTTTGAGGTAAAATTTTTACTAAAACTAAACCTTAAAGCTTATAGAATGTAAAGATGTATACATGTCACAAACTTTTAAGCAGGGAAAATATGTACTCGCCAAAAGGTAAAACAGAGGTGATGGAGTATTGGACCAGAATAAATAATTCATTGATGGCAGGGAGGCCATGCCAAGGAGATGATTGCATTTTTCAATCACAATGGATATCTGTCCCCATGAGTCAAGGAGAAATAGATAGCAATTGAGATTGAGTGAGTCATAACTGAAAGTAAGAGCCTACAGAGCATTTTTGCATTTAATACTTAAAGGCCCTTTTATTTGATTTATTTTTCCCCCTATTTTGGTGGGTATAGACAAAATCAGCATTTTCTCTATTTGTAAAGGACGCTGTCAGAAAACCAACTTTCAACTGATTTTTTAAATTGAATATAATTTAGATATTAGACACCATTAGCCATTGGGCATGTCTGGGATGACACAAAGACTACCTGTCTTTGTGACAGCATCAGCCATTTTTTTGTTGAAATGTTCAAATTAAAGGACTATGTATTCTTCTTTTCTTCCTAGAAAGCAATGTAGGAAGGAATGACCTTTGTTTTTTATAAAGGTGAGTGAGGCTGAATGAACTGAATATGTGATCCAAACATTGGTGCAGGTTGACTGTGGTGCCACGCCAATGCCCAGATGCCAGGGAGCAATTCATAGATTGTCATTGTTAGTGTTTTGTTTTCCCCGTGTCATCTTTCTCTTCACTAAATCTGATTTCACGGGTAGGGCAACGGCAAGGGTAGAAGTGAGGGACAGGTGGAATCCAGGGCTGAGTTGTGAGTTTCATCTTCTTCTCCTAGCTCGAGCTGGTGTGATGGCTCGAGCTGAGAAAAGAAGATGAAGGGGGCAAATAGGTCATAAGATAGGAATCCTCTGTGATCACATGCTAAGACCACCTGCAGCATTAGCGGGAACATGGAAGCAAACACGCTGTGTCACAGAGGCTCCACTGTCAACAAGCAACAAACAGATGGACACACAGGGAGATAGATAGATAGATACACAGCCAGATAGATAGATACACAGCCAGATAGTTACACAGCCAGACAGACACACAGCCACAGGGACAGACAACCAGAAAGAAAGCAAGCAAGCGCGCAGGAACGAGAGAGAGAGAGAGAGAGAGAGAGAGAGAGAGAGAGAGAGAAATCTTCATTGCATTTGCCCCACTTTCTCATTCAGTATTTTGACTATTTTTTAAATGTATTTTTGCTTTAAAACACATAACATGTAAGCGAGTGAGAAAAATAATAAAGAAAGAAAGACTGCTATTGCAGTATTAAGTCGCTGATGGCCTTGGAGGAGTTATGGTAGAGGGAATGGCTAGTTGACCTCTGGAGCTTAAGGGCAGCATGACTCACTGAGCACAAACCATCCTGCTGCCAAACCAATCCAGAAAGCAGGTGATGGAGAAAGGACCGGAGACGGGGAGGAGGAGGGTTGGGGGGAGGGTGGCTCTATTGGTTAGGTGTGAACTGGGGCCTTTGTCACATTAATCATGGTCAAATGGAATAGCGTATAGCGACCTGAACAGCCCTCTCCCCCTTCTCCCCCCTGCCTCCCCACCCATCGTCCCACCCTTGCGGTGTAAAGATGATGGAACACTTGTGACCAGTGGGAGAACACTGTAGGACACCATAGATTACCTGAGCACCGCATGGCGGGATCACGAACTAAATGTACATGAGACAGGCGAGAAGAAATATGTGTTGAACTCGGGCCACACTCGTGACCAACATTCCCCGGCGCTCACCTAGCCCTGAAATCAATTACAAAGCACATTTAGTAAAAACCTTTGCAGAAATGACACAGCCGAATACCATTGGGAATATCTCTCTGTCTCCTATCTTCAGATCAATAACTCTTTACTACTGTCGGTAATTGAAATTCCTGGAGGCGGGGGAGAGTTGGTTATGGCTTTGACTTTCTCTAATGTTATGACCAAAAATGTGAGGCCAGGGACACTACATTGATGTTAATCTCCATCCATTCGTCCATCCATCTATTTTTTTTATGTTTATCTAGACATTCAGACAGACATCTAGTGAATTAAGTATTGTCTGTATATATTTTATAAACAGATAGATACATCTATGCATCTGCCCTTCATGTCATTTCAATATAATGCAGAAAACAGATTTCTCTTTCATTCATTTCTGCCAGTACGGTATCCATTCAAGGGAAGTGATAAAATGGGTGGGAGGGAGGAGTAGGAGACTGGTGTCACAGTGCTATAATGAGGAGGAGGAGGAGGAGGAGGAGGAGGAGGAGGAGGAGGAGGAGGAGGAGGAGGAGGAGGAGGAGGAGGAAGAGGAGGAAGAGGAGGAGGAGGAGGAGGAGAGTATGGCCTTGTTTAAAGCCTCATGTTGACAGCCACTGGGAGGCTGCAGCTGTGGGTCAACAGACATGGCAGGAGCTGAGGGGAAACGTAGCAGAGGGGAGCAGAAAGACAGGCAAGAATGTGAGAGAATGTCGGCTAATCCTTGGTCAAACAGGATGGATGGGTGATAGATGAATGGATGGGTAATGGCTGAATGGATGGATAGTTGATGGATAGATGGGTGATGGATGGATGGGTGATGGCTGAAAGGATGGATGGGTGATGGATGGATGGATTTTGGATGGATGGGTGATGGCTGAAGGATGAATGGATGGATGGGTGATGGCTGAATGGATGGATGGGTGATGGCTGAATGGATGGAAGGGTGATGGATGGATGGATGGATGGGTGATGGCTGAAAGGATGGATGGGTAATGGATGGATGGGTGATGGTGTAATGGATGGGTGATGGATGGATGGATGGATGGGTGATGGCTGAATGGATGGATGGGTGATGGCTGAATGGATGGATGGGTGATGGCTGAATGGATGCAAGGGTGATGGATGGATAATGGCTGAATGGATGGGTGATGGATGGATGGGTGATGACTGAATGGATAGATGGGTGATGGATGGGTGATGGCTGAATCGATGGATGGGTGATGGCTGAATGGATAGATGGGTGATGGATGGATGGGTGATGGCTGAATCGATGGATGGGTGATGGCTGAATGGATAGATGGGTGATGGATGGATGGGTGATGGCTGAATGGATGGCTGGGTGATGGCTGAATGGATAGATGGGTGATGGATGAATGGATGGATGGGTGATGAATGAATGGATGGATAATTGAGGATGGATGTTTTTTGTACATTTGCATAATATTGAAAGATTAATAGAAATATAACATAATATTTTCGGTCATAACATGAGGAACTTCATTAATGTCTTGACAAAGCATTAAATCACCCCAGCCTCCCAGCGTTTTACAGACTGTAGTGTACTCTACAATAATATTGTGTACAAGTAGTAGGTGGTTTGTAAATGTTGGCCCTATAATTTATATACTTTAAATTAGATGCTTTAAATTAAATGTGAAATGTGAATCATGTGAGTCTAAGAATGTAAAAAGCCAACTTGCAGTTAAACCCACACATTTTTTCTGACCTGCATCATCCTCGGTCTCCTATCAATCAGCCTGAGACAACCTTCGTGTCACAGTCAGAGCACAAGCACATCGCAGAGCATAAATAATGACAAACAGGTTAGCCAATGCTATCAGAGCGCAATCCCTCTGGTGTTTCGGGGCTATATCGGATAACAGTGCAAATCCAATGGTCTCTCTGCCTTTTTAATGAATAAAACAGGAGATTAAAAAAAATGCCCAGACAGCCGTGTCGTTTGGAGTGGAGGCAGGTGATGTTATCGGCCTCCACAGAATCTAGACCGAAACCTTTACCACAGTGTCCAATTGCATGAGGGTGCCGGCACTTTGAATGGGCCTTAGGTAGGCTTGGGCGGCATCAAGGTATTACGTATACCAGGGTATTAGGCTTGGGCAATATCAAGGTATTACGGTATACCAGGGTATTTAGAAATCCTGACAGTATGATTTTTAACACCGTCAAAAATACAGACGCATCAGGTCCTCCAGTAAGAATCTGTGGAAAAACAGTGTTTATTTCCTATCTATTCATTATTCTATGGGCCATAAATACCCCAAAACTTGAATACACAGTCCAAATCTCAACGAGTACTCAATAACTTATCTCAATAACAATACAATCTAGGCCTAATCGACAACAGAATATAATTCAAAGGCAAAATATTATGATTTGTGGTTTATTTGTCTCCGTCAACAAATACAATGCATACATAGCTACCAAAAGTGTACCACATGGACAGAGAAGGGAGAAGGGGAGATAGATAGAGGTAGGTGTGCGGTGAATTAGGACCATGCAACGGACCAACAACAGGTGCGGACCACAAGGACCACGCGATGGACCACTGAGCAACTGGCATACATACATAGAATGACTGCTATGTTAACTGGTCCGGACCACAAGGTTGTTGTTAAATTAAATAGCTACTCACATGCTATGCATAGAGATAACAACGTTAACAACGTTGCCAACATGGCCAGAGATGGCAGAAAGTGGATTAGGACCACAAAGACCACAGACCCCTCACTAACTGGTCCAGCCCACTAGCTTCAGCACCCCTAGTGTTAGTAACCAGTGGTCCATGTTAGCGACCAAGGTCAGTGGACAGACCACTGAATTGTCTACAACTCCTTCTTTTGTAGGCTCTGTATTATTTTGTTCTTCACAAATGTACTCGAAAGTCAGTTTAAGCTGTATTTTATGTGTCTATGTGGCCATTTCAAGCAAAAATACTATTTGATAATCGCTGGAACTATTCGACCATTATTCGAAGATCCTCCCCCCCCCCCCCACCACCACCACCACCACCACCACCACTTCCTCAATGAACATTGTCAGTTTAACCTGTATTAGGCTATATACAGTCGGCGCGTACATCGGAGCTCTGCTCACGCAGTTTTTTTTAATCTGCTTTTTACTGTTGCAGTGCTAGCGGGATACACTTATAAAAAGCGATTTTAATGTTATATCCATTGGGGACATTTTGAAACATGAGACGTATCCGGTTTAATTGCGCTTTAGTTGGGCTATTGTTTAGGGCAGGGTAGGCTACTTTGTAATTTGCCTATTGTGTAGAAATATTGACCAAACGATGGCCGAGACGATCGTCGCATAAATTCATAAATCATGATCCATCCCTAATTCACACCAGAGCTCCACTGGCCATGCAGTTTTTTAACCTGCTTTTTTACTACTAGCAGTATACGCTTCTAAACAGCAATTTAATGTTTTGGGAACCTTTTGAAACGTGAGATGTAACCGGTTTAATGGCATTTTAATTAGGCTATTGTTTAGAGCAGGGTACTTCGCCTATTGTTTAGAAATATTGACCAAATGATGGCTCTGTAGAGATGCGTGCTGCTGCCCGACGCGCTTTGCTTGGAAACCCCGTCTCCTCGGCAGGTAGACACCTGGGCAGGGAGACACGTAACACTCGGGACTTATATCGGTGATCGCGTCTTTGTTTCCTCGCGTCAGGTTGCTGTAATTCGGAGCTTGCATATCTGTTAATAAATCCAACATCTTTCTAACTTAAAAAAAACATTTAAACTACATAAACTGCTACTGAGATGTGTTTAATGTTTAATACACCACCACAGTATGCTGCTATAAAATTCACTTTCAGGTTTGATGTCGGGACGTTCCTGGTGGGGGACATTATTGTAAAACTTGTCGAACATGAGGGAACTACCCGGGCCAGCTACTAAACATTGTCGAACAAACCTATTTTAGTTTCAACAACAATATGCAACGGCGAAGGCTTTATTTTGGACAAGGCCTATCTAATGATACATCCTGTGTGGAGTTGATAGCTGTTCTCTCTCTCTCGAATGTGTGTGTGGTGATAGCTGGATGCCATGATTGCTCATGCACCACAGGTGTGGCTGTAAACAAGCTGTCAACCACACACTATTTATATATGCAAAATACGATAAGGGTTACCGCAACCGGCTCACCTTTACAGGTACTACTCGCCCCTGCACCATCTGTGAGCCAGTGGCATCGCTGTCTCTCTCTTTCCCTCCCTCAAGGCACCTTCCTCCAAACTGGGCCTGAGTTAAGTGGCTTCTGTAGGTTTTCAAATGGGCACCCCCCTTCATCGATGTTTCATCGACTTAAGCCCATGACATCTTGGGGGGTTCGACAGTATTACCAGCATCCTGGTACTACCCCCGCTGCCCTCGCTCATTCCACTTTATCCAGATTCCCCAGGATGCCTCTGCCTGCTTGGTGATGTTGGCTACCAGCCGCTACTCCTAGCTGGCCCTTCAATCCTGAGCAGTCCAAGCGCTCGATTTTGCCGGAATTTATATCAACATAATATAAAATGTTTTTATAAGATAAAAAATGACTACGATTTTCGATGACAATATTTTTGTAATTGTTTATGGTTTGCTTGACGAGTACTTGTTTACTTGAGTAGGCCTTCACGTTTTCATCCCTAATTTAAACCCAGCAAGACTTGTCTAAGTAGGCTAATTGCATATTAGACACACAGCATTGTACAATGTCATACATGCTACAATGACTTCTGTCTACGACTTCTATTTTTAAATACTCGTATACCCCGGTGAAATGTCAAGACAGTATGAAGGTATGAAAAAATAGATACCGCCCAAGCCTAGCCTTGGTGTCTATACTCCAGCACCCCACACAAACACATTACATTTCAAAGAAAAGACAAAAAAAAAAAGAAAACACAAGTGACTGAATACTGAAAACTGTATTTGCGCTGACATTAATGCGAAAATGATTGCGCTTATATGCTGTTTCTTGTTATACCATTGTATCTGACAATTTTTGTTGGAATGCTCCAGAGCCCTGCTGGAATCACTGATCACACACATATCAGCACCGTGCACACGCACATTAACATACCTCACACATACATCAGCACTGCTGCTGGAAAAACAATCGTAGGCAAAACACTGAAATTTAGACATGGCTTGGCTTCCTGCTAAATATAAAACGTTTCGAATTCCAGGTAAAACAGAAGAAGTAGATAAAATATATATGTATTGCATTTGGCTCAATATAATTGTTCTCCTGAAATCTCCTCATGTGCCATTGTGCTACCTCAAGTCGTTCCCTTTGTCACTGCCAAGGAACAGTGTGGAAATTGAGTGGTTCAAAGGAATAAGTGATATTTGAAAATGCATTAATTATCTAGAAAAACATCTATGAATAGCCCTGGTTATCTAGAAGTGCCAATGGGAGGGTGACAGACAACCAATTAAGGAGATTATTGTGGCGACTATGTTCTGCTCAGAGGAAGAGAAACACATCTGATGGCTAATCATTTGTCTTCAACCCGCCTCCCCCCAAAACTCTCATGTCTCTGGGCCTTAAATAACACAGCCCACTTGTTTCTGAGTAGTAAACACACTGCGGCCTTGGAGAGGACCTTCTCAACACTTGTTAATAAGCTGTTTAAACGCCTGGACATTTTCTTTGTTTTGTATCTGGAATATCACTTAGATATAAAGTGCATTTTAGAAATATTATGTTAAACATAAGAATTCTTGAAGCTTAAAATATCGTCATAAATGCATTATTTGTTAGTTAATTATGAAACTCACTAAAATGCATAACTGTGCCTGTAAGTCAAGTCTAATATCACAGAGGGATTTTATATTTATATTTTTGGCCTTGTGACACAGAGGCCTTGACTAGCAGATGGAGAACATGAGGCATTTAACGAAAACAGAGGTCTGGCCCGTGCCCTTTGGCATGGTCAGCTCTTCTGATCACATATTCATGGACACAGGGTGAGGAGTCAGAGCCACTTAAATTCACAGCATATCGGGGTCAAGGAACAGACATGGAGGGAAGAAGAAAGCAATGGCTAAAGCTGGAATAAGTCAAAGGGGAGAAAAAGAGGGAGAAAAACTCCTACTCCCTCTCATCCATAGATGAACCCATTGCAGAGGCGTGGGGGGGGGGGGGGTCTTCTTCACTCATCCCTCTACTAGAATGAAAAGGATTTCCCATCCTATCCAGATGCAGTTTCAATGTTTAATAACTGCCGAGCGTTGAGGTGAAGCTTGAATAAGACATGGCTCCACCGGACAGGAGGCGTGCACATGAGAGACGGTATACACAGGGGTAAAGGGTATAGAAAGTACACACGGGTATGAATTTGCTCTATGGTATGGATTTTGAATATACCGTGCTGACCGGTAGAGCCCCCACACTAACTCCACCAGTGGGAGGCAGCAATGCACTAAACCGTAATTGTATCAGATTTGTGTGTGTGTGCGTGCGTGCGTGCGTGTATGGGTGAGTGAGATAGGGTCCATGGGCCGCCATTGCTTCTGCCTTGGCCTGTATGTTAGCGGGCTCGCAGGCTACCGACAGTGAAGTCAACTTTGTTGTTGAATCATTTGGACAGATTGTAGATTAAAAAAAACGGTAGCAAGCAAAACAGCTGGTGCTACAACACATTGTTCAAATATAAACAATAGAAAAAAATCATATTTAATTGCTGATTGATCTGTACGGTGATTATTCCATTATATGGTTCAATAGTTATCTGCCAGTAGATGTGATTACTTAGTAGAACTGTGAGAGCCAGGTAAATACAGGTGTACCTCATGAAGTTAATTATAGGTCTCTCCCACAAGTGAACTTATCATCGTCCATACTAGGACTCTGGCATACATACATAGAATGACTGCTATGTTAACACGGAATGGTTTCTTCATTTGGGTTATTGTTTTGCAACTAAGTGTAATATTAATTGGCCACAATGCACACTCCTTTGACTTGCTGGGGGCCCCCATGTGGTTCTTAGGGGGATGTTGGAAGCAAAATAGCATGAAAAACATTGTTTTTTTTATATGTATGCTTTATTTATGCTTATTTATTTATACTTTCAAAATGGGGTACATAAAAAAAGGCCATACACTGGTAACCAGTGTATGGGTCCTCCACTTTGCTGTCAATACAGGCTAACCATGAAATAGCCGATAGACATGCTGCTTCCTCTTGCTTCCCTGAGGCCAGGCTTCGACTCGAACCTTGATGTAACGTACGTAGGAGTTTGATGACAATGCTCCCAAGAGAACTAACTTGCCATAGACTCCTATTGATTGTTTATACTCCTACGCAATTGTATGAATTTAATGACACTCTTAGCACAAATGCAGCTTCTTAGAATATGAAAGTAAAAAGATAAAGACCAAAATATACACTTGTCACAATTGTATTGTATTGTGTAAAATAAATAATCTTACTTGTTATGGTTACAAAGTGGTTACAAAGTGGTTGAAAAACGCACAAGAATTCCCTCAGCTCTTCTCGTAATAACATAGTATTTAGTGCAATCTCTGGTGGAGTGGAAAAAAGGGTGGCCATCCTTTGTAAATTACAAACCCAGCACAGCTCATTATTGTCTGCATTGTTCTAATGGCTACAGATAACACGTTACAATAGGTAACAGTTTGAGCATCTGAATCGTTCAGTCAGGTAATTAACTGGGCTTTCCATCAGTGGCCATTGAAGATTGGTGGCAATCAAATAACTATTCATGTGTACAAATTGAATCTAGTCTACTGGTATTCCATATTAATTGGTTTAATTTTTAGCTCCCACAAATAAACATTTGCACATGAATCATCTACTTGAGCCATCAGGGTCCATATTGGACACAATATGAACATTTACAAAGCATGGTCAATAGTGTAATCACACAGAAAATATGGCTTAACACTAAGGCAAGGCAGGCAAGGCAGCTTTATTTATATAGCGCATTTCATACACAATGGCAACTCAATGCGCTTTACATAAAACAATAAGAATTGAAATAAAAAATTTTAAAAAATAAAATAAAATAAATAAATAACAACAACTACAGAAGAATAGAAAGACATAAAATACAAAAAAGAGCAGCATAAAAACATGATTTAAAAGGACATAGTGCAGTTAAAATTTACAATTTAAAGTGCTTTGAACAAGCTCAATCATAAGCACAGGAGAGTGTTTTTAACCTGGATTAAAGGCAAACTATCGTGCATGTACATGTACATGAATGGTTGCAACCATGGAACTCTCTAAATCGTGACAGATATGGCTTTCCATACATGTCATGCCATGGCATCCATCTTGTGTGTTACTCATGGATGTATAATAAATACTGGAATAAATACTCACTTAGCACATACCATGACAAGGGGACCTTGGTGTGCCACTTACTTTAGTGGTGTAAATACTAAGATTTGATTTGATTGGCGTAAATACAAATGCTTTGGAAAATGTAGCTCTCAAACCCAAAAAGCTTGATTAGTAGGCTGGTTATTGTTGGCCAGCACTACTATCAGATGAGGGCCAACCTACTTCACCCCGTCAAATCTAGCGTCAACCGGTACCTTAAAGACTGTTAAAATGGCTACTAACACATGTACATAAGTAGGCCTACATGTACACCTGGTTGGCACGCTTTGTTGGAATACAGATGATGAATGTACTGTAGCGTCAAGGCAACCAACAAGGCTGCCTTGTTGGTTGCCTGACTACCTGACTTTCAAAAATAAAGATACATATCAAACCAATTGCAATGTATACTTTTTGAATATTGTTAAAGTCACAACACAAAAAAAATCCATTTTATTTTCCAAATAATGCCATAATTAACCAAAACTATAAGAGTCAGGTGGCCTGGCCAAAAAGAACAAAAGGAGGAAGTCTGGGTCACAATGTCATTTTAAGATATCTGTAAAACGATTATGACATGTTACAAATATACTTTTACATGTAGAAATTACATTTTGACTAGTCAACACTAATTTACAGATATCTTTAATTAATTATAGATATTAGTAATTCCTTTTTCACTAGTAAGAATAACGATTATAGATATCTACAATTGAATTTCCACATGTTGAAAAAGGATTGTGACTAGTGGAAATGTAATTACCATTTCTGATATGTGGGCGTCAATGGGTCATATCATTGAAGTACCACAAAGCCATTGGTCGACTTTTAAATAGATGTCTACCTTGTGAATATTTAACAAATGTTGGCATGGCAACTGGCACCATAAATTTGTTTCGATAACAAACATATAATCAAGGTGTATGCGGTCTCAGTATTAGAAAGTCCTTCTTGCTCCATGGTTTGTCCTTCTTGTCCTCGCTCCATTTTCAGTCGTCATCGTCGCCCAAATTACCATATTAATTTTGGATAATGTACGCCATTGAAGATATCAACAATGACATTTTGACTAGTGGAGATTCCTTTTTTGATATCTTAAATTACATTCTTACTAGTTATAAAAGGAATTGTAGATATCTCAAATATAATTGTTACTAGTACAAATAGAATTTTCACTGGTTACAATTGTATTTCAGATATCTGAAATGCAATTGTAGATATCTGTAATGACATTCTTACTAGTTACAATTCCAAGCCGATATATCTATAATTTAATTTTGACTAGTCAGAATTAAATTTTAGATATCTACAATTCCATGTATGATATCTGTAATGTAAGAACAATTGTAGATCTCTACAATGAACATTGGCACTAGTAAGAATAGAATTATTGATATCAACAATTGACATTTCCACTAGTAAGAAATTAATTGTTGATATTAAGAATTAACATTTTGACTAGTGAGAAATTAATTGTATATATCTTCATCACACGTCAAAATTGAATTATAGATATCTGCAATTGAGTTTAAATAGAAGTCAATGGTAAAAGTAGACTAGTTGTAATTAAGTTAAAGATATCTACAATGAACATTTCCACTAGTAAGACATTAATTGTTGATATCAAGAAGTAACATTTTGACTAGTGAGAAATTAATTGTATATATCTATAATTAGAATTGCTACTAGCCAAAATTACATTATGGATATGTTGGCTTGGAATTCTAACTAGTCAAAAAGCTATTACCGCTACTGATTAAATGATAAAACGGCTTGCCATAGGCGAGTGCGTAACAAATATTAACAATAGCATATAATTGCAGTCTTTTTCTCCTCGCAATGCCTACCATACACTAGGAGACTTTGCAAAGATTTTGCAAAGAAGTCTGACACCCTCTCACATCTCAAGACAATGTGTCAAGTCATACATTTGACTTGACACATTGACTGCAGATCTTGACTCTTCACTATTTGCAAGACTACAACTTGATTCCTTTTGAGATTATTTCCTATCATGCTCCTGGTGGAAAGAAAAACTGTTGAACAATGGAGCAGAAACCAGAGCTGCACGATATGAGGAAAACATGCGATAACGTTGTTAAAGGCACACTATGCAACTTTTGTACCTTAATATAACAGCTTCAAAGTCATTTCGATGGTAAACAAACTCGTAGTATAGCGAATCATCCCGGTAGCAGCGCTGGGGAGGGTCGCCGCTGGCATAACCAGCAATGCAAGTCTGAAGACGGCGCCCCCAACAAGTCTCGCGAGAATCACAAATTGCTTTACGGCGCGACGTCACGCGACGTCACATACATCAGCGACATAAGAAGCAGCCTCAGTGGAAGATGCTAGCAGGCATTCACCTGAAACATTACCTGGTCAGTAGACATCTTTTGCCTGTTGGATGTCCGACGCTTCCATCCTACTGAACATGTACCGGTATATAGAGTGCAGAGACGTAGAGCCGTATATAGAGACGGCTCTGGCGAGTGGTATTTACGACAGTTAACGTTAAATACAAGTACTCCGCAGCGACTGAGGGGTCACTGTTTGACAAAACCGGAAAACTGCATAGTATGCCTTTAAATATTGTGATGACGATATGACTTGCGATAAATAAACAAGTGCACAGTTCTAATGTACTTAACATTATTATAATAATTAACATTTTCAAGCAATTTTTGTTTTAGAAAAAGTGTGTATTTTTCTAAAATAAACCATTCTCTGTCCTTGAGTAGACGCTAGTAGACGCTTCGCTCTCCGCTCTTACTTTCTTACTTTTCTTTTTTTCCCATTGTAATCCTGTCCTTTTGCTACAAAATTTATGGAAAGCGGGTCCTGGATACTTCTAAATCACTGGGAGCTTAATTTATGAAAGTATCTGAAGGCTACCACTATTATTTAAACCCTGTTTACTTCGTGAGTGTGGCCTATCAGCAGCATAAGCCTGCACTATACTGACTGGGTTTGTGGAGCTCAGCTAAGCTAAGCTAATTAGCAACAAGATGCCTCCCTTTTCCACGGATGACTACTACAAACTTCTCCAGAAGATAGCAGTACTGGAGACGAAAATTCTGCGACTCGAAGTCAATGTGGAGGTAAATGGTCAATATGGGAATGAAACCACTCTACCGATGACCCAAATCAGTGGAAAGGAACAGGCTAACAGACAAATGCTTTGTGCAAAGCCAAAGCATAATTCATGTAAAGATAAATCGCCTCCCTCAGATATGGGAAGACGGTTAACAGGCAGAACCCAGCACCTGGAGACTCGTGATGATACTGAGTGGCCTGCACTGCTGTCACACAGGGGGGTCTCTTCAACCCCAGTACCAAGGAGAAAACAGCCGTGGAATGTGGCTAAAACAAAAAGTAAGAGCAAACCAACCAAAGACACAGGGATTCCACTTTTACAAGACCCTGACTCCCCAAAAGAAAGGTCATCTTCCAGCACCGGAGAAAGGTATGAGGCTAAATCATATACTAAAAGGCTGCAGAAAGAGCTAACCACTAGGCCTCAAACGCTGATAGTGGGTGACGGAGCTGTGAATAAGACAAAACACTTTTTCAGCAAAAACACCAAAGTACTTTGTTTTACCAATGATATGGTGTCCGATATCTCAGAGAAAATTCTGGAAATCACTGCTGAGCATCCGACAGTGAAATCTCTCGTCATTCGCACAGGAGCACTTGATGTTGTCAAGCAACAATCAGGGGTATTGAAACAGGATTTTAATGATCTGCTGAACAAAGTTCGATGTCTGAATACTGAGGTGTTTATCAGTGGACCTCTACCAACAGTTCGGCGAGGAGACGAGAGATTCAGCAGGCTGTTGATGCTAAACAGATGGCTCAAAGATACGTGTGCTGCTCAATCAGTGAACTTTATTGACAATTTCAACATTTTTTGGGAACGCAGACACCTCTTTGAGGCAGATGGATTTTGCCTTAACAAGTCAGGAGTACAGCTGTTAAGCTACAACATTTTTGATTTTTTGCGTCGGTCACCAGCAGCCCCTGCCAAGGACAAGAGGCGAGATCCAAAACAACAGATAAGACAGCCTTCTGGAGAAAAACTGCTACCCGCCTGAGATAAGGAGTGACCATGAAGGACAGCACACCGAGAGAGAGGCTTTAACGTTATCATCCTTACCCCAACACGAGGAGTCTCCCCCAGCCCCAACAGCCCAACAAGTGGAGTCTCCCCCAGCCCCAACAACCCAACAGGAGGAGTCTCCCCCAGCCCAACAGGAGGAGTCTCCCCCAGCCCCAACAACCCAACAGGAGGAGTCTCCCCCAACCCAACAGGAGGAGTCTCCCCCAGCCCCAACAACCCAACAGGAGGAGTCTCCCCCAGCCCCAACAGCCCAACAAGTGGAGTCTCCCCCAGCCCCACCAGGAGACTCCCAACTTCCACCCACCGGGACCCCATCCAGCCTTTTATTCTCTCCACGCAGTCCGGATTCCCCATTCCCCCCATTTCCTGGATTTCCAACTCACACCACGCCCAAATCCCATTTTTTCTCCCATAAATCCCCCTCTTCGTCCAGCCCCTCCCATTCCACCACGCTGGAAAACACCATCACCCAAACGTCACAGAGCCCCCCCCACCTCCTCTGACTCAGATAATCTGTGAGTCGGACTGATACGTGCCGGGTCCAGGCAGCAATACTGATACCAATAATGTTCTCCCCCAAGAAAAGTCTGGGCCCTATGGAGTTCAGATAGCCTTCTCAATCCCTGTGATGACAGGTAACAGAAGAATGGTTAAACTGGTGAGAAATAAAAAGGGTAAATCTGCCAATTTATTAAGTATAGCATGTCAACCTCGAAATATACCAGTGTCTCCTGCTATCTCCACAAGATTAGCTCTACTCAATATCAGATCACTAGTCAACAAATCACTGTTAGTTAATTACGTCATTATGACCTATGATCTAGATTTTTTACTTCTTAGTGAAACATGGCTGACTGAATGTAGCTGTTGTGCTATTCTCAATGAGGCAGCACCAACAAATTTCAGTTTTATGAACAAGTGTCGAACTGGTAAGAAAGGCGGGGGAGTTGCTGCCATCTTTAAATCTGTATTCCAGTGCAAGGAAATTACTTTAGGTGATTTTAGCTCTTTTGAATATCTCTGTTTTTTACTAAAAGGTGATCCAAAAGTCATTTTTTTAATCATTTATAGACCTCCAAGGTACTCAGGAAAATTCATTGATGAGTTTGCTGAACTGCTGTCAGTTATCTGTACTGATTACAACTTTTTTATCATAACAGGGGATTTTAACATTCACGTAGACAATAACATGGACAGTAATGCCAAAGAACTCTCTGCTCTACTTGACACTTTTGGCCTCTTGCAACATGTGAAAGGGCCCACACACACTCGAGGCCACACTCTGGATCTGGTTATCTCTAAAGGTGTTAACATTTCTTCTGTTGATGTTAAGGACTTGGCTATTTCTGATCATTTCTGTGTGTTCTTTGACTTACAGATCATTCCAAATGTTCAGTTAACTCTGTGTCTGTTAAGAGAAGGTACATAAATGAGAATACCAGTGCAAAGTTTATGGAGGCTATAGCTATGTCACCAACTGTGAGTGCAGAGTCAGTTGATGAACTCCTACATCAATTTAACTGGAAAATCTCAATTGTCATGGATGCTGTTGCACCTATTAAAAATAAGACAACCTTGATCAGAAAGAAAAGACCATGGAGGAACACTATGATGGTAAAGGCTTTAAAAACAGAATGCAGGAAAGCAGAGTGTAAGTGGAGAAAAACTAAACTTCAAATTCACCATGACCTCTACAAAATAAGTCTTTGTCATTTTAACTATGAGTTACTCAAGGCTAGACAGCGACACTTTTCTGAAATTATTAATAAGAACATCAACAACACTCGCACTCTATTTGCTATGGTTGATAAGCTGACAAACCCCCCTAAACAGATAGCTCCAGAACTCCTTTCCACAGCAAAATGCAATGAATTTGCTTGCTTTTTCAGTGAAAAATCCAGTCCATAAGGTTAAATATTAACACAAATCAACAAAACAATAAAATAACGCAATCCCTAAGACCTCCCTAACTCAACTGCGATGTCAGAATTGAATACAGTTGACCAAAAAACCATAGAGGAAACAGTTCAGCATCTAAAACCATCAACATGCTGTCTTGACACAATGCCATCAGACCTTTTTAAAACTATTGTGAACTCTGTCCAAATAGATTTGCGACAAATACTAAATAGCTCACTTCAATCGGGCACGTTTCCTAAATCCCTAAAAGTAGCTGCCATTAAGCCACTCTTAAAAAAGAGAATGCTGGATGCTTCCATGTTAACCAACTACAGACCTATCTCAAATCTTCCTTTTATAGCCAAGATCGTTGAGAAATTGGTTTTTAATCAACTCAGCAATTTCTTGAATTCCAGTGGCCTTTTTGACAAATTTCAATCCGGCTTCCGACCTCACCACAGTACAGAAACAGCTCTTATTAGAGTGTTAAATGATATTAGGTTAAACACTGACTCAGGCAAGGTGTCAGTTCTGGTCCTGTTGGATCTCAGTGCTGCATTTGACACTGTGGATCACAGTATATTGTTGAACAGGTTGGAAACTTGGGCAGGACTCAGCGGAACAGTCCTAGAATGGTTCAGGTCCCACTTGGAAGAGCAGAGTTATTTTGTGACCATTGGAAGTTATGAATCCAATCGAATGGCTATGACATGTGGAGTTCCTCAGGGGTCAGTTCTTGGACCCCTTCTGTTCAGTCTATATATGCTGCCTTTGGGTCAAGTTCTGCAGAACTCTAATGTAGACTATCCACAGTTATGCAGATGACACGCAGATATACATAGTGTAGCAGTATGGGCCTTTAATTAGTGCTGCCGTACCGGCCTATCCCTGTTGGGGGCGCTGCCTATAAAGGTGAGTGGCTGTGCACTGGGAGCCCTCTTGCCTGTAAGCTCCTGGCTGCCCCGCCTCCTGTTATCACCGCACCTGGCCGCCTCACCTGATCGCCTTGTAGCTGGATCACGCAGCTCGCCGTTCTTTGGTATGTAGTAGTTGCTGTGTGCATCTGTGTACCTTCTAAACTTTGCACAAGTCATCAACATTGGCTTTCATCCCTCATGCAGTTCATTGACCGGGTCTTCCCTCTCCCGTATCGGCCCCAGTTGCGGGGCGTGTGAGTGTTTTCCTCCTCTACCTGTTGCAGCGGGGAGCGATCAGCTGATTGATCGAGTTGCGTTTGTAATTGTGCTGCTACGGTGCAAGTGATCGCCTTCCTCCCCTTTGGTGATGTTCATTCAACTCCTGACGGTATGTGGATAAGATGACGCTAACTTGAGTTACTACAGTTGTTGTTCCGCCTCTAAAACAATTGTCTCTTTCTATGGCAGGGTTAACGTGTGTGCGGGCGGGTTCTGCCAGCACTCCCCCCCCCCCCCCCCCCCCCTCTTCACGCTGCCGTTGGCCGGCTGCTGTTTTGTCCACTGGTTTATGTAGCTAACGCATCCATCCTACTCTGCATCTCCTACTGTGCTGTACCTGGCACTGAGTATGGTGATTGCTGCCTTATTCTCAGTCTTATTATCTTAATCTCTTAATATAGCCTACTTCTAACTGATCGTATTGATATTATTTGTGTTTTGTGGGTTGCTTTGCATGTTTGTTTTGGCTTAATTAGTTTTGTTAGTTATTTTGGTTTGGGTTAATTGCTTTATTTGCTTATTTGGATTTATCAGTTTTGATAAATCTCCATTACTTTTGATTTCATTTCTTTGTTAGTTTTCTTTTGTTTGCATTTATTTGGGTTTAAGTTGTGGGTTGAAGTGATTTAACCCTGATTTAAACCCAATTTAGTTATTTGCCCTCCCCTTTTTGGGTATTTTGTGTTTGGCGTGTGTGTGTGTGTGTGTTCGCTTTAGTGTGGTTGTGTGAAAATATTTTATTGAGAAGTCATGGTTAAAAATGATATATTGTTAAATAAAAGTAATTGAATATGTATGCTGGACCCAGTCTCAAGCTTTCATTAGTAAACGAACTTGTGTGCTTTAACTTAGGTTAATCTAACTCTCCAGGTGAAATTCCTGGGGTGGCGTTGTTGGCAACTTGTCACTAGTTCTCTTGTGCTAATTTTCCTATTAGCTGTTTGGTCGTTATTGGCCTGGTTGAAATTGCTTAAAGGGAATTAACTAAACTTTATCTTATTGGTCCCTCGACCGTCGATTGCCACAATAGCACTGTCCTCAGATGACTACAGTCCAATACAATCATTGTGTCACTGTTTAGAGCAAGTAACACATTGGAACCAAAATTTCCTTCAATTAAATCAGGACAAAACTGAGGTAATTGTTTTTGGCAATAAAGAGAAGAGGATTGCCGTCAGTAAACATCTCGAGTCACTCTCTCTAAAAACTAGGGACCAAGTCAGAAACCTTGGCGTGCTGATAGACTCAGATTTGACCTTCAGCAGTCCTATCAAATCCATCACCAAAACAGCCTTCTATCAGCTTAAGAACATATCCAGAGTGAAGGGTTTTATGTCTCAAACAGACCAGGGGCCTCATTTATAAAGGTCTCTGCGCACGCAAATATTGCGGAAACAGGGATGAAATGTGCGTACGCATCTTTCACCGCCAACGTCGTGATTTATAGAAAAAAACCTTGCGGAAAAGAGTGTGCAGTTCTACGCATCCTTTCACCCTGGAGTAAAGCTCCCGCAAAGTTTTTCAAACAGTGAACTCCGGAGACGACCACAGGAAGAAGGTGGCGGTAATGCACTATATGTGTTTGCAAACCGCCAATAACACCAAAAGAAGAAGATGCTGTAACCCCCCGGAGCTCATTGCGGACCCAACGCACATTGCGCACCACATGAGTTATTTATTCATTTATATATTTATTTTATGAAAAGCACCCATTATGAAATATGAATTAAAGCAAAATTATGTTCAACACACTACAGCCCTTTCAAATCACAATCACAATAATGAGCTTGATAAATAAGCCACAAAATAGACTTGCGTTGGTCTACTTCATTTAGAAGCACTCCGATCTCCGAATCCGAAAAACGCGCTTTCTTTTTAAAAGGTGCATCCATTTTTCCATCTAATGATTGGTCAGAAAAGGCTCCTTCCTACTTATAAATATTAAGTGATTAATTAGCATTGACCTTTTAAGGACTATTAAGGGATGGACTTGGGAGGAGCAGAGCGCTCGTGCACGCACGCCAAATTAGACGCACGTTGGTATTTATAACGAGAAGAGTGCGTACAGGTGTGCGCAGCAAGGTTTTATAAATCGGAATGTTTTTGTGCGTACGCACATTCTGAGGTTTGGGCGTACGCAATGTTCTACGGAGGGTTTCACGCAGAGTTTTATAAATGAGGCCCCAGGAGAAGTTGATTCATGCTTTCATCTCCAGTAGACTCGACTACTGTAACGGTCTTCTGACTGGACTCCCACAAAAAAGCATTAAACAGCTGCAGCTCATTCAGAATGCTGCAGCTCGAGTTTTAACCAGAACAAAGAGATCAGAGCACATTACTCCAGTTCTAAAGTCTTTGCACTGGCTCCCAGTCAGCTATAGAATAGTTTTTTAAAGTTCTGCTACTGGTCTACAAATCACTGAATGGTTTAGGTCCAGAATACATGAATGACATCTTAGTAGAATACAAACCCAGTAGGGCTCTGAGATCTACTGACTCAGGTCAGATAGTGGAGCCCAGAGTTCAAACTAAACATGGTGAAGCAGTTTTTAGCTGTTATGCTGCACAAAACTGGAACAAACTACCAGCTGAACTGAAATCAGCCCCAACTGTGAACATTTTTAAATCCAGGTTAAAAACACTTCTCTTCTCCTGTGCTTATGGTTGAGCTCGTTCAAAAGCACTTTAAATTGTACATTTTAATTGCACTATGTCCTTTTAAATCATGATTTTATGCTGCTCTTATAGTATTTTATTTCTGTCTATTCTTCTGTAGTTGTTTTATATTTTTTAAACATTTTTATTTCAATTCTAATTGTTTTATGTAAAGCGCATTGAGTTGCCATTGTGTATGAAATGCGCTATATAAATAAAGCTGCCTTGCCTTGCCTTGCCATTTGAAAAACATTGTAAATACTTAGTGTTTAATGTAAGCTTTAACAGCTGTATAACATGTCATGAAAAAGAAGGTATCCAAAATAAGTTAAATCCAGCAATGAATATAATAGCACTCAACATTTCCTGGTAGATTTGGCAAGTAGGCCTACTAAAAAATAAACGTATGGGAATTTCCATAATAAACAATTTCAATGCTCTAAACAATCTAATACGGCATATTTAAAATATTGCTCAATAAACATCTCCACCAAAATGGTACATTCAGTCATGCACACTGACAACACCCCTTCAAAGTAAAGGCGCAATGGTAGTGCCCATCCGGCACTCGTGAGGAACAATGGAAGGAAGTTTGTCTGTTCAGTTTGTATTTCATTGTAAAATGTCTCATTTAAAGGTACAATGTGTAGAATTAAGTGGCATCTCTTGGCAGAAATGGAATATATGTGACGGGGTGAATTATTAATTTCAGTATAGGCACAGTTAAATATTTATTGGTTACATACACATGACTTTGCCATGATGGATTGTTTCCACTCCCCCCCCCCCACAGAGGGAGCCGGTTTAACTACAGGTTGACTTTGGCACTTCCGGGGTGAATTCAGGAAATTGATAGCAGGGGTGGTGTGTTGGGTGAGCGTGGTCTCACACTGGAGCCTAAGGGCCCTTACATAGTCAACGCATCGGTACGCATACGCGTCCGCAAGGCTACGCATCGCTACGCTTCGGCCGCCATTATGCGGCGATGCGTAGCAAAACGTGTCGTCCCAATTTTTGATACGCGACGCGCCGATCCATGCAATACTATGCGTTGTCGGCGGGGGCGCGATACTGCAAATATTGTACATTACAATATTTACAGTAGAATATTTGAATAAAATGGCGGGCGAAGAGGAGAAATTGTGCGAGCAAATACGTGTTTATCAGCATTTGTATGATAGTTCGACACAATTGCACTCCAACAGGAATGCTTTGGAGAATGCATGGAGGGAGGTTGCAATAGCAATGGGAAAAACTGTAAAACAGGTAAAAACGGACTGGAAAGCTGTCCGGGACAAATATGCAAGAGCGCATAAAAAGTGGAAGGTAGCAAACACCAGTGATTCTGCTGCCACCCGTGGCGTGAGCGGTGTATTGCATGTCATGCATTGCCCGCGACGTTTGCGTATGCTGTGTAGACTATGAAAGGAAGCGCGTCACTCGCGTCACTCGCGTCGCTTACGCGCGTTGCTCGCGTTGACTATGTAAGGGCCCTAAGGCTAGAGAGCTGGACCGAATTCTCGCCACCTGCGTCTAGTGCGTGATCCGACGAGCGAGCGTGTTCATTCGCGCTGAGCGGCCAATTGCCGCAAGCTGGGGCTACAGAGAGCAAGAACATTGCCCGTGGCGTGGCGTGGCGTGGCGGGATTCGTTGCGCAAGGTAGCCACTCGCTAGTCCAATTGCACTCTAACAATACTTTTGTTTACATTTCCTGTATATTTATTACGAATGGTGTGCCATATGTATGATTGATTTTATGTTTAATGTATAGCACAAAGAATGTTTAGCCGAAGATGATATGCTTTTATCTGTGTGCTGTGTGTAATTATGTGTGCTTATGGTCTGTTTCAGACGTGGCGTGCTCCTGAGTGTTTGTGCCGCTTCCTCCCCTGTATAATTTACCTCCAAGCTTCTGTGGGAATTTGTTGCATTTATTTTTGAGTTGAAGTTTATTTCCTTTGTTTCTTTTGGGATGGGGGGTCTTAATCATTAGGGCCTGGTCAAGAGCGCGTGTTGCCCATTGACATCTGTTCATGGTAGCCCATGCTAATAAGTCTACTGTGTTTTGTCGCCTGTATTACTACTTGCTTAAAATATCTTGTGTGCTGTGAATTGCCATCTTTGGAGTATTGTGTTTTTTTGTTTGACGTTGAACCATTGATGTGGGTTGCTATTGAAGTGCGGGTAGCGCAACCATGACCAAGTCTTATCTCTTTGTTGATATTTATTAGATTTACTGTGCTATAATAAATCAAGATTTATCTTTTTTCTATACCAGTGTCTTTGTGGGTCCTTTAAGATCTGTTGGGGAATCATTATAGAATTAGATTTTGACTATATTACATCTGGCGTTGTCGGCAGGATGATCCAAAGACTGATTATAGATTTATGTTATTTTATTTTTCTCTTATTTATTTTATTTATTTATTTTTTGTTAATCTTCGTTTGGGATTGAGGCTTGGAGGTGAGAAGTTGTTGTTTCAGGGGAGAAGCGGCAGCACACTCGCGTCGTGGGACGTCGTGGGAAGTCTGTCAGTAAAGGACACTCTGAAGACCAGCCCAGAGTTTAAAGACAATGTCATCCCCTGAGGGCATGGAGGAACTGCAGGGGTTAATGGACGAAATTAGACAGCTTCGGGCTGAAAATGAACAATTGAAATCACGGAGACGGAGCCAAGACGGTGCAACACATGGGTCGACATCGAACAGTGAGTCCCATGCACCATCTGCTGCTCGTAGTTCTGAACAATCTACATCTAATAATGCATCAGAGGCTTTGGTGCACACACGTTATGTGTATGTCCCACGAGAAAGGAAATGTTCTAAATTTACTGGTAAATTGTCTACTGACCTACTTACTACTGATCAATGGATCAAAGAGGCCCGTAGATGTCTTGAGGCTAGGCCAATGTCCAATGCGGAACAAGTGTTGTTTTTGTATGACCATTTGGAGGGGGGGGCAAAAGCCGAAGTGGATTTTCATGACACTTCAAATAGGGACACAGCTGAAAAGATTATTAAGATATTAATTGACAATTTCAGTTGTTCGCAGTCCTACGTAGCAGCACAGCTGTGTTTTTTTCAACGTCATCAAAAGGAGGGAGAATCTTTACGGGATTTTTCTCATGAGATAAAAATTCTAATGGATGCAGTCATAAAAAAAACTCCTGGTGGGCTTTTAAACTCAGACAGGGTTTTGCGCGATCAATTTGCTGAAGGTGTTAACGATGACATGCTGAGAAGAGAGTTAAAAATACGGCTGGCACTAGACCCTGATATGAGCTTCCTCACACTTCGGGGGGGTAGCGATTAAATGGATGGAAGAGGGAAGACAAGGGACTAAACCCAGACCGAGAGCCTTTTCTTTTGATATGCATGCTTCTATGGGGGGTGGACAGGGTGCAGAATCTAATGAAATAGTTGCTAATAAAAATGAATTGACTGATCTCAAGGAGTGTCTTCGCCGTCAGCAGGCGCAGTTGGATGCCATTCTGACACAGTTGAATACATCTCGCCCTCAGGCTAATCAAAGGGGTGGGGGGAGCACTTCTAAATCGTATCGTTTTCAACAAGATGGCAAGCCAATCTGTATGCGCTGCAATCGGGCTGGTCATATAGCCAAATATTGTCGTGTAGATGTAGAGTCCACTAAAGTAACCGCTCAAGGAGTGCCACAGAGGGCTATGACCCACAATCAACTAGTAGAGCAACCCATGTCTCTGCAGCCTCAGGGAAACTAGCGCCCCCTGGTGTGTGGAGCCAAACACCAGGAGGTGCTCCCTCCGGCTCACATCGTTTGATATCTGATGACCCCAGCCCTATGCCCCAACTCATAGGCCAGTGTCCAGTGGTTCATATCTCAATGGGGGGGGAGGTAGTGCCCTGTCTTCTGGATACGGGTTCTATGGTTTCCACTATAACAGAAACTTTTTTTTGGGAAAACATTCAATCAGGTGACGAGTCGCTCAAACCTTGTAACTGGCTACAACTACGAGCCGCTAACGGTTATGAAATTCCATACTCAGGTTATGTAGAACTGGATGTTGTAGTGTTGGGGAAAACATTTCCTAGTATGGGTGTCCTAGTAGTACGGAATTCAGTTGACCCTTTTACCCGACAACAAAAACAGGCAGTACCAGGACTCATAGGGATGAACATAATCCAAAGTTGTTATAAAGAATTGTTTGCAGATCTCCACCTCACCCTGTCCAAACAGTCAAGGGATAAAGACTGTAAGGCTTGGCAACAGGTATTTACCACATGTCAATCTATCGAACACCTTTGTAGTAAAGGGTACTTAGGTAAGGCTAGAGTGCAGGGTGGTACAGTACGTATTCCCCCGGGATCTCTTAAGCTCATTCCCTTAGTTTGCCCCAGCGCTGCCAAGCTGTCCCTTCATTCTGTGTTATTAGAGCCCCCGTTAGACGACACCCAGTGGCCAGTGGGTTTATTAATATCTAAAGCGTTATTGTCAGTGACTAAGGGAGTGGTAGAAGTACCCGTGACCAATGTAAGTTCACAAGAGGTGTGGCTTCATCCACACACTATTTTGGGTGAGCTCCACATCGTACAAGTGATGTCTGCAGGGTGTGCTGTGAATATTGTGGAGGGGGGCAGTGGGGAACAGGTTGCCATAGTTCAGTCGGCAGAGGTGCAGGCCACTCCTTCAGTAGACCTCTCCAATCTGTCATGGCCCATGTTATCGGCAGAGCAAGAGAAGCAAGCGAAGGCACTTCTCCACCAACATAATGGGGTCTTCAGTCGAGGGGAAGGAGATGTGGGGTGTACCACTCTAGTAGAGCATCAAATCCCCCTCACCGATGACATCCCCATCCGACAGAGATACTGCCGCCTGCCCCCGTCCCAGTATGAACAAGTAAAGGCCCATATCCAACAGCTGTTGGAGGCCGGGATTGTCCAGCCTAGTTCTAGCCCCTACTCATCACCCATAGTCATTGTACAAAAGAAAGGGGGTGACATGAGACTCTGCGTTGACTACCGACTTCTGAACGATAAGACAAAGAAGGACGCATACCCATTACCTAGAATAGAAGAATCTTTGGACGCACTGACGGGAGCGAAGTGGTTTTCGACTCTGGATCTTGCAAGTGGCTACAATCAGGTGCCAGTAGCAGAGGCTGATAAGGCTAAGACTGCATTTTGTACACCCTTCGGCCTGTTTGAATTTAATCGTATGCCATTCGGTCTTTGCAATTCACCAAGCACTTTCCAGAGGTTGATGGAGAGAACCTTCGGAGATCAAAGCTTTCAGTCACTGCTTTTGTACTTAGATGATATAATCATCTTTTCCACTTCCTTTGATGAACACCTGAAGCGCCTGGAACTTGTCTTGACCCGCGTACAAAATAACCATCTCAAACTAAAACTGTCCAAATGTCATTTCTTTCAAACGGAAGTGAAGTATTTGGGGCATGTAGTTTCTGCGTCAGGGGTAGCGACGGATCCAGATAAAATTAAAGCCGTAGCGGAATGGAAGCAGCCGACGACTACGAAGGAATTGAGGTCCTTTTTAGGATTCGCGTCCTATTATCGTCGGTTTGTGGAGGGCTTTGCAAAGATTGCTGCGCCATTGCATCGTTTAGCTGCTACGGTGGAGGCAAGTCAGAGCAAGGCCAGAGCCCGAGTGAACACCCAAGGAAGTCGGTGGACCCCAGAATGCCAGCAGAGTTTCCAGACCCTTAAAGACCAGCTGATTAGTGCACCAGTCTTAGCTTATGCTGACTTCACAAAACCATTCATTCTAGAAATTGATGCTAGTCATGCAGGACTCGGGGCCGTCCTTGCCCAAGATCAAGATGGGCAAAGGAAACCCATCGCCTTTGCCAGCAGAGGCCTCCGCCCTACAGAGAGGAACATGTCCAACTACAGTTCTCGGAAACTGGAGCTGTTGGGCCTTAAATGGGCCGTAACCAGTAAGTTTAGAGAGTACCTGCTGGGTATGAAATTTGTTGTCTTCACAGACAATAATCCACTAAGTTATTTACAAACAGCCAAGTTGGGGGCGACAGAACATCGTTGGGCGTCAGAGCTGGCGATGTTCGACTTCGACATCCGATACCCGCCCTGGCACTGCAAATAGAAACGTGGATGCACTTTCTAGGCTCCCTGACCCAGTCCCCATTGCTGCCGTTGCCCCAGGCCTAGCCATCCCCCCTCTGCCTTTGGGCTCCATTGAGCCTCTAACCGAAGTCCTGTGCCAACAGACTAGTGCCCTCCCACTACGGCAAAAGGCTGATCTACAGTCTCTGCAGTCTGTAGATACAGTTATTGGACCTTTTAGTCTCTTGTGGAAGCGAGGAACATTGCCCACCAAAGCAGAACGGATACCCCTGCCACCAGGGACGCAAAGGCTTCTTAAGGAATGGCCGAGAATTCAGTGTCAGGAGGGGGTTTTGTACCGAAGCATTCGGCTGCCAGGGGAGAGTAGAGAGACACTTCAGCTCCTCCTGCCACAGTGCTTAAAGCGCGAAGTCTTGATAAGCCTTCATGACGATCACGGGCATCAGGGCATAGAACGAACAACTCAACTCATCCGAGAGAGATGCTTTTGGCCGGGCATGACTCAGGAAATTGAAAAACACTGTCAGGAGTGTGGCCGCTGTGTGGTGGCAAAAGCAGTCCGCCCAAGGGTTCGGACCTTTCCAGGGAATCTGATGGCTTCTTGCCCCCTTGATGTTGTTGCCATTGATTTTACAACACTAGAGAAGTCTACGGATGGCCGAGAAAACGTCCTGGTAGTAACAGACGTATTCTCAAAGTTCACACAGGCTTACCCAGCCCGTGACCAGAAAGCTAGTACGGTGGCTAAATTACTGACAGAGGGGTGGTTTTACCGCTACGGGGTGCCTAAGCGACTCCATAGTGATCAGGGAAAAAACTTCGAGGGCGACCTCATGAAACAGCTGTGCCAACTATATCATATTGAGAAGAGCCGAACAACACCATATCATCCGGAGGGTAACGGGCAGTGCGAAAGATTCAATCGTACACTACATGACTTGCTCCGCTCGTTACCCCCAGAGCAGAAGCGCAGATGGCCACAGGCACTCCCTCAAATACTCTTTGCCTATAACACCACTCCGCATGCATCAACTGGACATTCTCCCTTTGAGTTGATGTTCGGGCAGAAAGTGCGATTGCCAGTAGACTTTCTCTTGGGCCATGCGGAAGAAGAATTGGACCCAGTGTGCACTCATGATTGGCTGAAACAGCATCAGGAGAACCTCAAGGAAATTTACACCCGTGCCCGAGACCAGTTAACTGTGGCCGCAGAGCGCCGAAACCAACAAGTCACTCCTTCAGTAAGCCAGCCACTCGCACCAGGCACGCTGGTCCACCGAAGAAACCATCCGTTGGGTCGCCATAAGATTCAAGACTTTTGGGACTCAACGGTCTACGAAGTGCAGAGAACCCTGGATCAAGATGGGAGAGTATACACCATATGCCCACAAGATGGAACAGGCGCCAAGAAGAACATCAACCGAGCCGAATTACGGGTCATTCCAGCTGATGTGCGAGCGGAACCCACCTCCATCATTAGGATTCCCAGAGCACCGGCAGGTCCCCAGCAGAGGGGAGATGGAAGGAGAGGGAGGCCCCTGGCAGAAGAGAGTGATGATGAGGAAATCATTGTGATCGAGCCAGCGACGAGTCTAGAGGCGGTTGATGGAACATTCCCCATAGGCGATCCAGGTGTACCACTTCCCCACGAGCCAGCAGTAACTACACCGAGCTATAGCCCAGACCACATGCAGCCTGACGCCCATGAGGCAATGACACTGGAAAAGGCCGCAAGCCCCTCCTCTAATCTTGCTATGACAGTAAGACGCTCAGCACGAGCTAGAGCAGGGCAGCATAGTAACCCATTCCATCTGCCTACAGCAACCTCGGTGAACGTAGGTCACACCAATTCAATTGAGGGTAGACCTCGATCCCCCGCTGCCCCCATGCACATGACATTTAGACCTTGGGTATAAAGGGACCAGAGTCTCACCGGGACGGTGAGCTTTTAAAGCTGGTATGGGTGTGACGGGGTGAATTATTAATTTCAGTATAGGCACAGTTAAATATTTATTGGTTACATACACATGACTTTGCCATGATGGATTGTTTCCACTCCCCCCCCCCCCACAGAGGGAGCCGGTTTAACTACAGGTTGACTTTGGCACTTCCGGGGTGAATTCAGGAAATTGATAGCAGGGGTGGTGTGTTGGGTGAGCGTGGTCTCACACTGGAGCCTAAGGCTAGAGAGCTGGACCGAATTCTCGCCACCTGCGTCTAGTGCGTGATCCGACGAGCGAGCGTGTTCATTCGCGCTGAGCGGCCAATTGCCGCAAGCTGGGGCTACAGAGAGCAAGAACATTGCCCGTGGCGTGGCGTGGCGTGGCGGGATTCGTTGCGCAAGGTAGCCACTCGCTAGTCCAATTGCACTCTAACAATACTTTTGTTTACATTTCCTGTATATTTATTACGAATGGTGTGCCATATGTATGATTGATTTTATGTTTAATGTATAGCACAAAGAATGTTTAGCCGAAGATGATATGCTTTTATCTGTGTGCTGTGTGTAATTATGTGTGCTTATGGTCTGTTTCAGACGTGGCGTGCTCCTGAGTGTTTGTGCCGCTTCCTCCCCTGTATAATTTACCTCCAAGCTTCTGTGGGAATTTGTTGCATTTATTTTTGAGTTGAAGTTTATTTCCTTTGTTTCTTTTGGGATGGGGGGGTCTTAATCATTAGGGCCTGGTCAAGAGCGCGTGTTGCCCATTGACATCTGTTCATGGTAGCCCATGCTAATAAGTCTACTGTGTTTTGTCGCCTGTATTACTACTTGCTTAAAATATCTTGTGTGCTGTGAATTGCCATCTTTGGAGTATTGTGTTTTTTTGTGTGACGTTGAACCATTGATGTGGGTTGCTATTGAAGTGCGGGTAGCGCAACCATGACCAAGTCTTATCTCTTTGTTGATATTTATTAGATTTACTGTGCTATAATAAATCAAGATTTATCTTTTTTCTATACCAGTGTCTTTGTGGGTCCTTTAAGATCTGTTGGGGAATCATTATAGAATTAGATTTTGACTATATTACATATAATATTCATAAATATGTTTTAATGAGTGTATAATGACCTGAAAATTATAATCGTGTTTTCATTCGCTTAGAATGAGCCCTTTATATCTACATAGAGAGCGGGTCCTCTTCCACACAGGCCGCCATGTTGCACCGCCATGTTTCTACAGTAGCCCAGAACAAACAAACGGCTGTAAAGAAATATAGCCTTCGCCGTTGCATATTGTTGTTGAGACTAAAATAGGTTTGTTCGCCAATGTTTAGAAGCTTTAGTAGCTGGCCCAATACGTTTTACAATAATGTCCGCCCGCGAGGGACGTCCCGACAACAAAACTGAAAATGACATTTACAGCGGCATAGTGCTACTGTGGTGGTGTATTAAAATAATCACAATATCACTTTATCTAGTTTGAAAGAGTTTGTTTTTTAAGTTAAAGACATTGGATATAGAGTGGCGCAGGAATGAGTCCTAAAACCCAGAAATTTGTTAGCATGTTGGCACTTTCGGTTCTCTTGTCTCAAAGTCAACAGGTTTTTTGAATGGGTTTTTGGTTATATGCCTGAAATAAGGTCTATGGTTAACACAAGTTTAAGAGATTAAATACCCCACTCGTGAATTTTGAAGCTTTTACGTGTCTTAAAAAACTTCTGGTGATTGCATTTACGCTTCAAAAAACATAAAAGTAGTGTTCATTGGTGAAGATTATCTTGCTTAACAAAACGTGAGTATCATAGACTTTTGTTTGCCACAGAGCTTATTTTCTGCAATAATCCAAAATCCAATGGAAAAAACTAGGGATGTCCGATATTATCGGCCCACCGATATTATCGGCCGATATTGGCATAAAAAATCAATATCGGAAAATATCGGTATCGGTTTTTTAACCGATACCAAAATCGATTTTGAAATAATTTCAGACATCTGTTATGTTTCAAGTGAGGACGTGGTTTGATGACATCATCAAACGCGCTGCGCCGTCTCAATAACAAGCATGGGCGTGTGCGGCCGTGTAGCGCATAGACATACAGGTACTACTCGGAAAATTAGAATATCGTGTAAAAGTTGTTTTATTCAGGCAATTCAACATAAAAGGTGAAACCAATACATTCTATAGACTCATTACATGCAAAGTGAGATATCTCAAGCTTTTATTTGTTTTGATTTTGCTGATTTGGACTTGCAGCTTCAGAAAACCTCAAATTCAAAAACTCAGAAAATTAGAATACTGCTTGAAATCAATTTTAAAAAAAAGGATTTTAAATACAAAAATGTCAGGCCTCTGAATGTAAATTCTTGCATCTGTACTTAGTACTTGGTTGGGGCCCCTTTTGCACGAATGACTGCCTTAATCCGGTGCGGCATGGATGCTACCATCTTGTGGCATATCTCAGGTGAGAAGACCAACATGCTTCAATCGCGGCCTTGAGCTCTTCTTTATTGTTTGGTCTCTTCCCGTTCAGCTTTCTCTTGGCAATGCCCCACAGATTTTCTATGGGGTTCAGGTCAGGTGAGTTTGCGGGCCAGTCAAGCACTGTAATCCCATGGTTGTTGAACCAGGATTTTGTAGTTTTGGCAGTGTGGGCAGGTGCCAAGTCCTGCTGGAAGATGAAGTCCGCATCCCCATAAAGGTGGTCCACTGAAGCAAGCATGAAGTGCTCTAAAATTTCCTGGTAGACAGCTGCGTTTATGCTGGACTTGATAAAGCACAGAGGACCAACACCAGCAGCTGACATGGATCCCCAAGTCATCACAGACTGGGGAAACTTAACACTGGACTTCCTGCATCTTCCATTTTGCGCCTCTCCGGTCTTCCTCCAGACTCTGGGACCTTTGTTGCCAAATGAGATGCAAAACTTGCTCTCATCAGAAAAGAGGACTTTGGACCACTGGCCAACAGTCCAGTCTTTCTTCTCTCTAGCCCAGGTAAGGCGCCTCTGGCGTTGCTTGCTCGTGAGGAGCGGCTTGACAACAGGAATTCGACATTTGAAGCCCATGTCCAGCATCCGCCTGCGTGTCGTTTCCCTTGAAGCAGCAACTCCAGCCTGAGTCCACTCCTTATGAAGTTCCCCCACACTTTTGAATGGCCCTTTCCTGACCATCTTCTCCAGGCTGCGGTCATCCCTCCGGCTTGTACACCGTTTTCTTCCACACTTCTGCCTTCCACTTAACTGTCCATTAATGTGCTTTGAGACTGCACTCTGAGAACACCCAGCTTCTTTTGCTATCACTTTTTGTGTCTTACCCACCTTGTGCAGGGAGTCAATGATGGTTTTCTGCACAACTGTGAGATCAGCAGTCTTCCCCATGATTGTGAATTCTTCTAAACCAAACAAGCAACCAAACAGACTTTTTAAAGGCTCAGGACCCTTTTGCTGCTTTTTGGATTACTTACCTGATTAGTGTGTGACACTTTGAGCCTACAATACTGAAGCTTTTCACAGTATTCTAATTTAATGAGTTTTTGGTTTTGAGGTTTTAATAAGCTGTAAATCATAATCAGCAAAATTACAACAAAGAAATGCTTGAGATATCTCACTTTGCATGTAATGAGTCTATAGAATGTATTGGTTTCACCTTTTATGTTGAATTGCCTGAATAAAACAACTTTTACACGATATTCTAATTTTCCGAGTAGTACCTGTATATACATAGACGCCTCATGACGTGATGGAACGTAACCCAGCTTCGCCGCCATATTGGTAGGGAGTCCTCACTCTAGTCTAGCATAGGAGTCAACGGGAGAGCAAGCTATGCCAGTATGTTGTGCAGCTTACGGCGCAGTATTGACACCAGATCGTGTGGGATTACCTTTAACAAGTAAGATTGAACAATAATTATTATTATTTAAAATAAATAAATAAATAAATAAAAATTCGTCCTGTATCATAAATAAATCTCTGCCATTTGTAACAAACCAAACCGTGTGAAAATCCGGTAAAAATTCGGGGAGTTATGCTTATTATTGTAGTTGGGGATACGCCTTCCTCCATAGAAATGAATGCACTGGGGGCGCACTGGGGACCCATCCAAGATGGCGGCCGCGCTGCTACGTCAGCTCTAACGGGCAGTGTCAGTCTATGAGGCGTCTATGTATATATGTCTATGGTGTAGCGGGATGCTAGTTGTAGCTGTAGTTATGTCGGTGGTTTGGAATTATTTCAAAGTTTCTACGTTGAATAGTAAAATAGGGGTCAGCGCAACATACTAACGCATTCTGTGAAACAGGTATCATCACAACCCGTTCAGGTCCGCTGTACCGCTCACATTATTTTATTTATTAATCCGCACTTCCAGACCGTCACCGGGGCTTCAGAGTAATGTGTCCGAGGAGAGTAGCCCTCTCCCAGACACACGCTAGCTTTTACCGCTGTTTTGTTTTTATTTATTAATCCACACTTCCGCTCGGCATAAAGCCTATTGCAATGAGTGTAAAGCGGAGGTTTCACGTGGCCGCATATATCGGTATCGGTATCGGTTGATATCGGTATCGGAAATTAAGAGTTGAACAATATCGGTTATAGGTTATCGGTAAAAAAGCCAATATCGGACATCCCTAGAAAAAACCCATTGGCTTTTTGTCGAGGGAACCCAGGGCGATGCTAACTTCCGGGTTGGCCTACAAAAATATGTCATCCCCACTATATTCAACAGATATTCACGCTCTGAATTAGCGATGTGACATGGTGAACTAAAGACGCGATCACCAGTATGAGTCCCGTGTGTCTAGCGGTGTCTACCTGCCCAGGAGACGGGGCTTCCAAGTGTAACCGTCGGGCAGCAGCACTCCTCTCTATAGATCCATCGTTTGGTCAATATTTCGACACAATAGGCAAATGACCCTGCCCTAAACAACAGCCTAACTAAAGTGCATTTAAACTGATACGTCTCACGTTACAAAATGTTACGAATGGATTTAACATTAAAATGGCTGTTTAGAAGTGTAACCTGCTAGCTCAGCAACAGTTACCTGTTGCCAGCAACAGTAAGAGCAGGTAAAACAGTGTGTGGCCAGTGGATCTCCAGTGTGAATGTAACACACATATTGTATACAGGTGACTTTCCATATGTGTACACTGGTGGAAACTATCGGTGACTTAAAAAACCAAAGCGAGTACTCGTTGAGTTTTGGAACGTGTATTAAATTACAGTTACCGGTATTTATTGCACCCCTAGTACCTACTGGCACCTTACTGGCCACCGTAGCTTCAGTGCCTACTGGCACCTTACTGGCCACCGTAGCTTCAGTACCTACTGGCACCTTACTGGCCAGTGCAGGCCACCGTAGCTTCAGTGCCTACTGGCACCTTACTGGCCAGTGCAGGCCACCGTAGCTTCAGTACCTACTGGCACCTTACTGGCCAGTGCAGGCCACCGTAGCTTCAGTACCTACTGGCACCTTACTGGCCAGTGCAGGCCACCGTAGCTTCAGTACCTACTGGCACCTTACTGGCCAGTACAGGCCACCGTAGCTTCAGTACCTACTGGCACCTTACTGGCCAGTACAGGCCACCGTAGCTTCAGTACCTACTGGCACCTTACTGGCCAGTACAGACCACCGTAGCAGAGCCCGTCTACGGAGAGCCTGTCCACTCCCTATTAAGTCCCATTGTACAAAATTTTGGTTGCAGTTCCACCAGAGCTCCACTGGGGGCGATCGCCTGTGAGTGCAGAATGAATGGGAGCAGATGGAGCTACACGGCTAAATGTGTCTCTTTCATCTGATTCTCATTGAAAAAACTCCGATTTGATTGTAGTTCTTACAAGTTCAACATAGGTTATAGATCGAAAGTTGAATGAACGAGTACTTATGTCCTTTCGATTTCTTACAGGACGTGTTGTTATTGCCCATAACACGCTAGCATTCTGCTAATGAACGCTGATTGGTCAGTGAAGGACTGATTACGACCAGAGATCTGCTTGATCGCATCTTGGCATCCGAAGCGGGACCAGAACGTTATGGTGGACAATTTCGCCCAAGTTCTTTTTTTTTTAACACAGCAACTTCTTTTGGTTGCTGGCACTTTTATCTGCGTATCGTTATGTATGTACTGCTGTGTTATTGATGCCTTGAGGGAAAGGGAGAGGCTTGCCGTAAAGCAGTATCACTGGTCGTAAGATGAGTATGACGTCATTGACATTTTAAAATACTTTTTTAAAGCAAATAAGTGACTCTAAAAAATCTAACACCCAGCAATGTGTAATTTCTTTGCATCCCCTTTCGAAAGCAACATTCAAATTACTAGACAAAAAATTATATCCTGAGAAAAGTGGAGTTTGAGGGGTATAGCTCCATAGACCGCCATTCATTCTGCACTCACCATGTGAGCGCCCTCACATGGAACCAGAGGGGAACTGCAACAGTTCAGAACCAGGAAGTAAACCGAGAGTGGAACTTCTCTCCTTATTAGACATTCTCTGACCGTAGCTTCAGTACCTACTGGCAGCTTACTGGCCAGTACAGGCCACCGTAGTTTCTTTTTACAATGTTTACAATGTGTCGTTATTTTATGATAAGTACCAGTAGTCTTCTCCTGGCACTCTGTGTGTTTGTTCAGAAGTAAAACCAAGTAAAACAGCAGCTGACAGTGTTAGAATATGTAATGGCGTAATGCACAGTTTAATAATAACAATAAATGTCCAGATAACAGCCATATGAACACAGTCAATAGACGCCAAGTGTGTGAGCGTTGTTCAACAAGTATTTTTCTTATTCATCACGTATCAGGCAGTCTTCCTGTTTGGTGCTGCAGAGAGCCACCTATTGGTTGTTACCTTCATGTCATTGAACTGCACCATTTGCATGCGCCAAGAATAAAGACTTTAACGACGATATTAAATTTTTTTAAACTGGTTTATTTTGAGTTGCTGTCCAGGAGCTGCTTATACTCGGATTTCTCGCGAGGCGTGTGTGTGTGTGTGTGTGTGTGTGTGTGTGTGTGTGTGTGTGTGTGTGTGTGTGTGTGTGTGTGTGTGTGTGTGTGTGTGTGTGTGTGTGTGTGTGTGTGTGTGTGTGTGTGTGTGTGTGTGTGGGAGTGTGTGCGTGTGTGGGAGTGCTCTGAAACACTGTATACAAAAAGACAGCAAAAAACTCAGTCCAGGCCATCAACCCAACTTGTGTGTGATATACTGTCTTCATTTCCTGGTTAATCTTTATTTACAGCACAAGACGCACTTGAATAGGTAACTTTTATGTTTTTGTACGTATACCTACAGCTTGTGAATATGTGTGTTCAACTCGATCAAAGTTTTTTTTTCTTTCTATTTCTATTTTGTTATTTTCTAGATTTGGCTTCTTCAAGTAGCCTCAACACTTTGCGTTCTTCAGTGGCTGATAAGTTTAAGGAGCCATGTCAACCTGACATCAGGAAAACCATATGTCCTCTGTAACCCCTGTGCTGGGTCAAAGAACGGCCATAAAGTCATGCCTTGTGTGTCTTACCTCGTACTGTGCCACATATCTATAGCCTCACCAGAGGATCCCAGCATTAATGAGACACAAGCTGATCCAGCCGGTGGAGGATTTGGAAAGCAGGTTATGTAAAAAGCATCAGCAGCCTTTGGAGCTTTTCTGCCCCAATGACAAAATGTTTCTGTGTCGGAGCTGTCGTGATCGAGACCACAAAACCCATAACGCAGTTCTGGTTGAGGTGGAGATGAAAACCAAAATGAATCAGCTGAATGTGTCTCAAACTGAGATTTGTAAGGTGATTCAACAGCGACAGCAGAAAATTGTGGAGTTGCAACACTCAGTAGAGACCAGCAAAACAAATGCAGAGAAGGCCACATCTGTTAGCATTAAGAAAATTAATGTGTCGATAAAATGAATGAGGAGAAGTCTTGCTGAGCTCATTGAAGTACTACAGGAAAAGCAGAGCGCAGCGGAGGCACAGGCTAAAGGCTTTGTTAAAGATATCGAGGAAGAAATCATGCAGCTGACGCAGAATAATACAGAGCTTCAGCAGCTCCAGGCCAACAAGGACTGCTTCCAGTTTCTCCAAAGTGTCAGTTCCGTCCACATCAGTCCACCTTCAATGGGATAAGGAGAGCATTGACTGTGATCACAGTAAAGTAGAGGGAGCACTGAATCAACTGCAGGTGTCGGTGACAAAGGAAGTGTGTATGCTGTGTGATCCGGACCTGCCATCATTGCAGCAGTACAGTGTACAAGTCCTTCTAGACCCTGACACCGCAAATCCTATGGTGTCCGTGTCTGAAGATGGCAAGCAGGTCAAATGGGAAAGGATTAGAAGGCTAGTCCCCCGCAAACCACAGAGGTTTGATTGTGTGCTCAATGTTTTGGCAAAGGAGGGTTTCAACACAAATTCATTTGACTATGAAGTCCAGGTTAAAGGCAAGACTGAGTGGAATTTAGGAATAGCAAGCGAGTCTATTAACAGGAAGGGGGACATCAGGTTGAGTCCGCAGAATGGATACTGGACCATTTGGCTCAGAAAGGGACATGAATATACTGCTAATGCAGAGCCCGCCGTTGTCCTGAACCTCAAGAAGCAGCCTCAGAATATCGGTGTGTTTGTTATGTTATGAAAGCGGTTACATTTGCTTTTATGATGTGGAGGAGCGCGTTGGGCTCTATGCTTTCACAGGGTGCACCTTCACTGAGAGGCTTTTCCCTTTCTTCAGCCCAGGTGCTAACGTGGACGGCAACAATTCAGCACCATTAATCATAACTCCTGTCATCAGGAAGCAAAGGTATGACCGCTGGAGTGATGATGAGTATGATGATGATGTCTAGATGACCTAGAAATACCAAAGCAATGTATGTTTTCCATATTCAATACATCATTTTTCCATATTAGGTTAGGTTAATTCAGTTCCAATTTCCTGCAATGAAAACAATGTACTAGTTACTTTTAACAATTATTGTTTCATTAAATGGTTATTAAGGTTTGAAAAAAGAAATGTTTAGGGCATGAGATGATTAACTTAGATGTAGTGAACACCTGATGTAAAGCAGTGTGAGAGCCTACTGCATACATTCTCTAACTCAATGGCTGTGGCAAGAGACAGGCCAAACACCAAAGTATTGCCTATGATATTTTATTGCAGGCTTAGTTTTTTCTCAAGCTGTTTTTTCTAAACCTGTTCAAGATGAGATTTATGTTCTGACTGTATTTTACCAAAATGCACCTGACTGATCTGCCTCATTAACCTGCTGAGCTGCCGTGCATTTATTTTATTTGTATTAGTGGCTATAAGGCTCAACACAATCTTAATTCAACAAAAAAGATCTGACACAATCCAAAAATGAAAGATGATTGTCAGTCTCTTTATGGCATTGTTAAGTTTAAACATTACATGGCAATCAAAGGTGACTAGTGATCCATGTTCAATTAATGTCTCTTTTGTTTTTACCATCAAATGTAGACTTAATTAAATGCATTTTTATGAATATTTTTGATTGTTGCTATCTACTTTTATCAATTATTTGAAAATAAAATGTGCACTCTTGTTGTTTGTGTGTTGTTTTGTAGTGGCATGTTTGTGTGTTTATAGTGTTGTTAAGTTCTATGGTTATGTGACACAGATCATTGTACCCTGACTAACTGACTATGTACAACCGTAACGCAGACAGTTATGTCCATGAGTGCCATCTGTGTTAAGTGTGAACAGTGTTGAATAAAATCACTCCTGTTGGTCGTGCGGTGTGTGGGACGCAGGTTTGACACTAAAAGAACGCATGGCCTGGAGTTGTCAATTCGTTTCACGGCATAGCTCACCAATATATATATATATATATATGTATATACTCAGAATGAATACTACAGAAGGTGATACAGTAAGTAGGCCTATTTAATAAAAAACAATGGCTATTTAACAAAAACTTTGAGTTTCTTCACAATGAAGAAACTGAATATCTTTTGACCTTTTCATTTTGCCTGGCTGTTCTCGGGTACCTGACTCACTGAATCTGACCCTAAAGAAGAAAGTACACATTCTTTCAGTTAGTCAGAAATGACAATATTTTTGTTTTATGTTCACTTCATTGATGTAGAACTGATAACATGAAATGATGTCAGTTCAATATAGAGCTTACCACGCTATTACCTACACTAGGCTTAAGTCGCATAAAATATTTTGTCTTCGCTCATTGCTTGCTTCAATGTGAAATGTGTTTTTGGCATGCCCCTTAAGATTAATATCTCAAATCTGATGGCAGGCGAGCTCAAATCTGGGTGAACGGGACTGTGGAGTGTGTGTGGTCGATAACTGGTTTACAGCCTCACCTGGCCCGAGTCAGATATCAGTCTGACTGGGCCAGGTGAGGCTGTAAACCTGTGGTGCATGAGTCATCATGGCACCCAGGATAAACCAGCTATCAACACACACACTCAGGAGAGAGCCACTGTCATGACAACATATACCATCTGCTCGGCTTTTAACATCTTGCTATCTCCAATAAATGGATGTATATTCTCACAAACAACTCCTGCTTCTAAGGTGTGGAAGGTAGACACCGAAAGCAGCGTATTGGAAAGTAGCTGCGTACAAATCGCACACCATTTACCCTTTCAGCTGCTCATTCATTTACTTTACATTCATCATAAACCTACATTCATGCCACTCAGAGTGGCAGAAATGCGACCAAATGAGTTCATGCTGTTATTATTATATTCTAGTAACTTTTTGTTATGGAGGATGGACTCATGGATACCAAGAAAAGGGTTGTATTTGCAAGCATACAAAGATAGGGAAGGAATGTCTTGTAAAGCTGAAAGGACCATAAACATTTTTTTAAAAACAAGCTTTTTACAAAGTGGTAACAGAACCCCTCTTGTTCAACAAAGCCAGGGTTTCAAGCAAAACATTTAAATTCAAAGCACATGTCTGTGACTCTACTACAACTTCATTTTTTCTGATTAAAAGCTCTTTTTTCACATGTAGCGCTAATGTTTGTATAATTACTGGCTGTGATGTGAGCACCTGTCTGCAGGAGACAGCTGCTGAATTGCCCGCCAATGCAAGAAAAAACACAAGAAAAAGTATCAAATTCAGTCAATGGGGAGAAATACCCCTCCGCAACAAATCAGTGATTGTTTTTTTAACCGCTCATCTTCTCTGCACGAGCTGAAGGAGGCCAAGAGCCGAGCAGCAGGGAGTGATCTAGGGCTGCTGTCTGGTGCTTACGTCAACAGAATGGGTGAGACGTATCAAGCATTTCACGGCCTAGAGGCAGTGATTGTTTCCCAAACACAGTTGGGAAGAGAACTGAAGGAACTCCCGATGGCCAATGTTCTCCCTTTACTCAATTTCTAGTGCCTCCCTTAAAGTTTCCAATGGGATCCTGTATACCCAAGGCCAGCAGCATGCACTAATCGAAGCATGGTAATTTGTGTTTGTTTACTGTGTTGTTTTTTTTACCAGCCCCAAGGTAGATAGAAAGACAGACATCTTGGTTCACTCTCTTTTTTGTGTTTTATTCACCCTTACTGTGAACGACGGGGGCCTAGTTTGGCCTAATTCTTGTTAATTCTATAAAACTTTGTTCTGGCTCTGATTTCTCCCATGCCATACAAGTATTGTATGTCTAGTGAACTACAGATGGACGTTATCTTCCAGTGCCATAGAGTTGTTCTACTGTGGAAGTGGAAGGCTGCTGATCAGATGTTGCCATGTATTGCTAATCTAGTCGTCGGTGTGTTAATGTGTGTGTGTGAATGGGTGATTGTGAGGCATTCATTCATTCAAAGAGCTTTGAGTGGGAATAGCGCTAGAAAAGCACTAAATACACACAGTCAATTTTCCATTCATCATCGGGGGTAGCTTCTAAAATTAATGAATTTCAAAACAGTATTTGAGATTAAATATGTACCAGTTATTACAATGATTCACTGGCTTCATAACATAATAAAATGTAATGAATGATTACATCTCATGGTTGGATTATGTCAGGCTTTATTTTGCATTGTTATGACTTTTGCTATTGCATTATGCGTTCTTGTTGTATCATGAGCTACAGTCAGCAGAAATCTAAAACGAAGACTAAATATACAGTTGGAGAATCAGATTTGTGTGTGTGTGTGTGTGTGTGAGAGCGCATGTGAGTGTGTGTGCAAGTGCATGTTGCATTCCTCCATAATGGAGTGCCAAATGAGATGTATCCATCCATTAGGGTGATACTAACGAGGCTAGATCCACAGCCCTTAATGAGACGGTGTTCATCAAGTGTCCTCCTCAGAGGGGCTTGGAGGAGCAGACCCGGGCCTGGAGAGAAACACTGACAGCCTGCAGCCAGCGCCATCCCAACCTGGGAGCTCCAGCCATCCCTGGAAGCGGTTCCTCGATCCTGTAACCGACAGCAGCGGACACCACAGTCACGGCGAGGAAAGGCTAATCGGTGATGTCTGGTCAGCTGTCACTTGGAGACGCTCTCTACTGAACTGACTGTTGGCGTAGCGTGGAACTTTCTGGAAAACCAGAGTCATCATCTTTTATATCTGCTCCAATGACCACTGTGTCACTAAGGTTTTACAGGCTCGCTGTGTTATGATGCTGTTACTGACATGCCATTAAGGAGTTACTGTGTCAGGGGTGTATGGGGCTAACCCATGTGCTTGGTCACCACCTTTGACATGCACAGTGGTACTACCCAACCTTTGCACTGAAGTGGTACTAACGGTTAGAGCAACCAAAGGACATTATCACTATTATGACTACCTGGAGGCAGGTCTTAACTAATGATCAAACACAACTATTTGACTACTGACTGAATGTGGGGTAAGAGTAAGTAGAGTAAGACTTTTATTTATTTGTCTGTTATATGTTGGGAATGCCAAATAGCAATTTCCTCAAACAATAGATTGAAATTGTGCTCAACCAAGTTTTTGATTTTCAAGCTCTCTGACAAGTGGTAATCTAGAGTACAAATACACACACACACACACACACACACACAAAGTGTTTAATTAAAACCAATTTGTGAATTAGTGTGAACAAATATTCAGTACACTTTTGCTGAGGTTTGAGATAGTCATTTTCTATTTTGGATATTTTTCTGTGGGGCATCTTGCTTCAAAGGAAATGTAAACTTCATGGAATTTAACATTTAAATTCCATGCAAGCGTAGGTTCACCATTCCTAATAATTTATTATGATCCATTACTACTGCTTCTACTATTACTAATAATATTCATAATAACAATGTAACAATACATTTAGAGGTACACTGATAATAACAACTACATTTAAAACAAAATGAAAATTAGAACGTTGTTGCTGTTCATTGCTATTCGTACCATAAGAGCTCGTAAAAACCCTGTTGCATTAGGCTTGAAGTGTTTGCGACATAGCTTGGGGGCTGCACATAAAATGGTGCGTTAAAATCAATATTGTTCATTTTGTTGATCAAATTACCTTTCTCCGTCGTCTCCATTTTGTTTAGGGTTTATTTATGTGGTGGTCAGTGGATGGCAATGCCATAGTTAGCCATGCTCCAGGACGTGAGAACCTTTTTTCTTTGTTTTTTAAAAATATTTGGTGAATTAATAATGAACACCACATACACCACATAGCACATTTTATGTATCTCCAGGACCATCCAATCCAATAAGCGTCACCGAGGCAATAGAGAACATTTAGCAACACCTCTCTACCTTCAGGGCCAATTTCTCCTCACTGCTCATAATGCAAATAATTAGAGACCTCTTCTTTAATTAGATGGCACACTGTCACTGATTAAAATAAGACAAATTTGACAACACACACACACACATGCATGTACATACATACATACATACATACATACATACATACATACATACATACATACATACATACATAAGATGGAGTTATTTACAATATTTAGTGTTGATATTGATATATTTGTTCAATATTTAAAAAATATACAGTGTATGTATGTACAGAAAGTGAGCATTCAATTGTGTTAATGATAGCAACTTTTATTTTGAATTCAAATGAGTTAGTTTAACTATATCCAAATATGGAAGGACAAAGAAAGTAGGAGAACTGAAGGGATTATCACGCACATACAGGCAGGTCGAAATGAGCTTGATACAGACAGACAGAAAGATAGACAGTTTCTTGTCTGTGACAGTTTGGCTTGCATGCGGGAGCTAAAGTAATGGGAGACGTGATTGACGGGTCTTGTTGGCATAGCGACAGGCAGACATACACGCAATCTCAGCTGAACAGTGCTCCGTTTTTTATCAGGCTGACCTCCAAACAGTCCAGGCAGCAGGAGCCTCAGGCTACCACAAGCTAATAAAAAACCCCACTAAAGACTAAACTACCACAGGTTACCGCTTATGGATAGTCCACAAAATAATGGGATTACTCTTTATCTTTCCCTTGCAGGTATTTGATGCTAGCCATGTCTAAATTGAATTCTGCTCTACAGTCCCCAAAAAATTAAATAGGAAAAAAAAGGTGCCACACCGCAAACATCAAAGTGAGGATTTTTTAAGCAGTGACTTTGTATTGATTCTCAGTGCGGTATAGGAGCATTGGAGATGGGGTTTGTACTAGGACTGTGTTGGGGATCTGTGCAGATCAGCATTAATATACGAAATTGAAATTGGCGTATTCCCACATACAACATTTTTTGTTCATGGTGCTCAGCCAAACTAGTCAAACTAGCATACTAGCCAACTAGTGTACTAGTCATAGTAGCATACTAGCCAACTAGCGTACTAGCCAACTAGCGTACTAGTCATACTAGTGTACTAGCCAACTAGCATTTTTGACCAATCATGTTGCTGGAGGCAGGGATCTGTAAGTGTGTAACTGGCAAACACAAACTCGGCCAGCAGTAGTAAACTGTAAGGTTACTTTTACACAACGACGATCTGAACACAAACCGCAAAAGTGGCGTTGCGTTCCCCACTTTTTATTTTCGCGTTTAGACGAGCGTCTTTGGGTGGAAATCTGCATGCACACGGGTGACGCAAAAGTGTGTGAAATTTGAATAATCCGACATGTTTGTTGTTGTTTGGCTGTACTGCACATGGATTTGACGTCAACGCGTACGCGAGGATAGCCAGCGTGAGCAGCTCAGAGCACACTTTTGCGTTTTCAACCCTTTAGACGGGAACGCGACGGTGGAGCGTTTTTTAAGATTTCCCACTCTGGAGGGTGGGTTCATTTTTTTTGCGTTTTTAAGCCCCAAAAACGCAGTTGCCGTCTAAACGAAAGGCACATCTGATCAAATATTTTGTCGGTTTCACCCGGGAGCGTTGTCGTGTAAAGTGGGCCTAAGAAAGTGTCTGTAAAGGTTTCAAATCAACATGCTGTAGACTGGCCACTGCAGAAATACAGTTATTAAAAATCCCTTCTGAAAGCTTCATACACTCAAGCAAATGAGTTTTCTACGGTACAATATCTCAGTTATGAAAGAGGAAACATGGCGTAAGTCCACCTCATGCAGTTTCTGGTTTCCAGCCCAGGCTCTGTGTCGTCACCCCTGAGAAGTTCTGCTCCAACATAATAGGACTGCGGGATCCAAGACTACCTCTATAGTAATGTCCTCCTAGCGTAGCTATACTGTGATAACACTGGAGGTGGCGTTGGTCAGTACCTGGGCTGACACTCTTTCTCTTCTTGCGGTTCTCTTTGCCGTTCTCCAGGGAAGGAACGCACTCTGACACCAGCGGCGTGCTGGTGCTGCCGAACTGGAGGGGCTCGTTGTTGGTGGACGGGTCAAAGGTCAGAGCGTTGAAGACAGACCAATAACACAATCAAGAAAAACACAAACCCAGCATATGAGATAATACATCATAAACACTTCTGGTTTCTGCTAAACAATCTCACTGAATTCAACGCCGACATTTTACCACCCAGACACTCGTAAATCAGCAAACCTTATATCTCTCAAAACATCAGTGCCTGTGTGTTGTTTTTAAATTTTGGAGTCAAACTATTGTATGGAGTCTAAACTCTTGTAGGTGTATCCATTAGGAAGCTAACCCCAAAAGGATTTAAAGTGCAGTAATAGCATTTGTAAAATTCCGCTATAACACTTTGGATGCATGTTGAATCTGTGTTTTCCTGCCATTTGAAGCCATACATGTGCATTAACAATTGTTTGGTGTAGTTCTTTGATGTAATTGACTTGAGGCAAAACATAAGTTGTGCTGTCGGTCTATTTATAAGTATTGCATGCATGCGCACTGCGATATTTAGCAAAAATGATGCTGTATACTGCAGGCTTTTCAAACAAATTTAAAAAAATCTGCATAAAGCTTTGAGCATGCAATCTGTTCCTCCTTTCTGGTATTCATTTCCACAATGAAAAAGAATCAACAGTCGTGGAGAAACAAGATTGCAGAGATTACCCACAAATCCATGCAGCAGATAAGCAAATAAACTCTTTAAAAAGCTTGCTCAGTTTTCATGCAGACAAATAAAAAGGCAATGATTTGTGTGTTTATTTATAATTCATAAGAGGGCCTGAAAGAGACCAGGCCTATGCTCATTAAAAATGAATGTCCACCACTAGTTTAAACCTGTTTCTGTTCTTCTGAGTTTGTTTGTTTGCCACTGAAAGCTCTGATAGGTCTGATGAAGAGCTCCTGGGATTTTAGGTGTTAGTGTCCACAAGGGATTGAGAGCAGATTTTGGGCTATCACTAGGGACAGTCCATTCAACCCCTAGATGGGCTTAATTGTTGTCTATCTGTCTGATTTTGTGTTTTGTTTGTTGGAAGCTGCTGTGTTTGCACATACTGTACTGTGTGGTGTGTGTGCAGGTGTGTGAATGTGTGTGTGTGTGTGTGTGTGTGTGTGTGTGTGTGTGTGTGTGTGTGTGTGTGTGTGTGTGTGTGTGCAGGTGTGTGCAGGTGTGTGCAGGTGTGTGAATATGTGTGTGTATGCATCTCCTACCAGTATTATGTGATATTTTAACTAATCTTCCCCCTAACACTGTTTGCTATTACTCATTGGGATGCACAGAGAGCGACCAACGGACTTTGATATGAGATAGGCCTCATACATTTATGGATGCAGTGTTGGCACCACGATCTCTGTGTTGTCTTGCTTCTATATGAGACAAGACCAGGAGCGGTAATGTATTTACAAAAGGACACTGCTTGTGTTCCCAGCGAGTGTCTTCCTGGCGCGCTATTGGTAAATGAGATTGAGCATCCGTTTGAGTGGTCTACCGAACAATAATTGCTCAATCTTTCTCACCACCATTATAGTTCAATGTGTCTTATGTTTTATAGACTTCTCAATAGTGGGTTCACATTGCAAAGTGCAAATGAGCAGTGATTGAATACCATTTTGTCGAATGCAATTTAGTCAAATGTTTGCACGTGGCATGTGTATCTATGTACGAGTGTGTAGAATGGATCGCTCTGTGTGCTTCCATGTGCATATATATAAATACATACATATACATTTGTCAGTGGAAGAAGAAATGTGTCAAGCGAGAGAAGAGGCCGATGACTAAAGAGGTCTTGGGTAATAAAGTAGACTGCTGTAAAATATGGAACCGCTCTTAACCTTTTACGGCACGCATGGGGAAATTAGGAACGGGCAACACATTAAATATGTCAGATGGGGGAGAATAATGAGGGATAAAATTGACTTTAGGCATTAGAAGTATGGAAGTATAGGAGTATAGCAGTGTGTGCGTCCATGTGTGCATCCATGCATGCGTGCACAAGTGTCAGCATACTGTCACATGTTTTCATGCCAACATGTTCCGCAAACGGTTGGACATTCTCCCATTTTGTATGCTACTATATTATGTACATACGCTATGTTTCGATTACATCCTGTATCGCTATGCCTTCACTTATTTGTAAAGATAATCTGAGCTATGAGCGCCCAACAGTTTTCAGGAGTTTTCTTTGCTCATTTGGGGTCTTTTTGGGGAATCTAATGGTCCCATTGTGCCATAGATGGTATACTGACTAAAACCATTGGCACATATACACTTTAATGATGTAACCCTTGATAAAAGTCAGTGTTTATGTCACCATGCAGTGATCACAAATGGGCAGAACTACAACCACACTGCCTCCCCACAGTCTCCCCACACCTAGTATATATTACCCAAAACAAGTTTGGCTTGATGCCAACATTGTATTGTTGTCAGAATCCCCCCCTTTTCTTCTGTGCATTTAACGGTCAGGAGCCACATTGAACCTGCCCTCAAGAAAAGGTCAGCCAGCTCTCTGCTGTTTCTGCACAGTGCCTGTCCAAGGTTACTGACACGTGCCTCCAGAGTCAAACACACCGAGGCATCTTCCTTCTTCCCTTGTCTGCTGTACCTCCCATCTACAGCCCACCCATCTGTCTAGGACTCCACCTGGACGTCAGACAGGCACAGAGGTCGGCTCCAACAAGGCAGGCAGGCAGGCAAACGATCCCAACGCGGGGCAGGCAGGTAATCCAGAGTCAAGATAAACAGGCAGGGTTGGTCGTACACAGGCAGGGTAGTCAGACAGGCAGAGTATGTAACCGAAGGAAACCATTCAAGATAACGCAGGAAAGCTTGGGAAGGTCAACAGACAAGGCAATCTGGCAGAAAATGAAGGGAAATGGACTGATATATACTGGACTGAACTAATGAGGGGCACTAATGAGCTGCAGATGTCCGCGATCAGGTGGACATCATGCATGGCGAGTGGGGAGTGGCTGATCTGAAATGACAGGAGAGTGAATGACAACACAGGGAAAACAAAACGGGATAAAGTAAACTGGATAGAAATCAGTGATAATGTGGCACATGAGAGCCTCGCTCTCATCTAGCCCAGCTCTCGCTGGATGACAACTCAAAAATTGTTTTCAGTGAAACTCCCCGGCTGTTTTACTTCCTGCCTGTCAGTTTGCAAACTGGTCCATTTAATACCGCTTCACGCACACAGGAAGCAAGAAGCAAGGGAGAATAGATGTACCCTTCTCTCTTCTGTGTGTGTGTGTGTGCGTGTGTGTGTGTTATGTGATGAAGAGATAGAGTGGAAGGGAGAGTTGAAGGTAAAGTGTTATGGCGGTTGGCTTGCATGCATAACAACCAGGTTGTCATGCATGCTTGTATGTGCACTGTATGTGTAGAATTATCAGAAGTGCTCTCCTTCCTCTCTCAGTAGTCCAGGCTATAAATATGAATATGAATAGCTCTTATGACTGTTGCTTTAAAGGTCCGGAGGGGCGGGCAGGCTACCATCCTGTCCAGGCTAAAATCCTGTCCATGAGGGAAGAACGCGAGGCAAACATTGACATTACATAAATACAGTTGATTTACAAAGTTAATCTCACCAATTTCACTGAAAACGGCAGCCTCTCTATGCTCTGTTATTGACAGTGCCCACACCAAAGACTCACACAGGCATGGAAAAATGTACATGATAACCTATGGTTTGTCTTTTCACTTGTGACTCAGTCAAGGAATGTTGAAAAGCACAGATGGAGGTTGGGAGTGGGGATAAGATGCCCAAGACAAGCAAGCTGAAACTGGTAGCATCTATACCTTCCTGACCACCCTCAGTGCAGAGACAGACACAGAGAAACTGTTATTTATTTACACACAACAAACTCTATATATATATATAAGTTTAAAATCTCACAAGCACACCTCTCACTGCTGTAAGCCTTGCATACTGAACAGTCTAGGCTCGTTGAAGGTCCCGTTTGAGAACATATTTCAGAAGGGTTCAACAGCTGGGATGGGTAATATAAAAAGGGAGAAAGATACTGGAATCGTTAAATCCACAATAAGTAAGAGCATATTATTCATGCTATCATAATGTTATCATTCAGTAAAACTATAGTGATTGTAATAATACAATGTCACTGAAGGAATCCAATGTCACAGAATCCAGATGGTACACACATTGAAATGTTTACTTCAAAAGTGTGATTGACCTGGAGAATATTGAATTTAAAACACACTTTACCCTGGTACGGGTGATTGTATCAGTGGGGGTTAAACGGGTGTGGTTTTAATTACATGACCAGTAATCTGGCGCCTCCATCCACACACACCTAGGAAATCACAACATGATCCCCACCACCTTGGGATGTGGTCCGTCCAGCTTATCGGATCACAGTGTGAACTAAATTCGATTTGAGACCGTCCAAGACCCGACAGTTGACGCTGCGTTTCCGGCGTGATCGGATGATAAAATGAAACAACGTCGCATTGAAACGACAAATGTAAGCCAGGACCTTCGCTATAGTGGCACGGATCAC
>JAOPHQ010004347.1:0-72088 GCA_030340625.1 Merluccius polli
GCAATTTGGTGGTACTTGGCATGACGTTTTAATCTTTATTAAACTTCTGCCCCTCCGCCTTCTTGACCTCACGTAAATCGGTGGTGGTGGTAGTGGTGGTAGTGGGAGGGGATTTGGGACACACCACTCCAACTAGACCTACCCTCTGATTAATGTCAAAACCATCAATTGCGATAAAGCTTTGGCTGAATTGGGTCTGCGGTGCTCCAAGATTCACCACTAGGTGGAGCGTAGAAAGTGGTGAGGTTTTTTTTGCGCAATAAAACCGCCACATATCTACCATCAAGTCATTTAGCGGATGCTTTTATCCAAAGCCACTTCACGCCCGCTGATCAAGGACGCCTACACGTATAGGCTGCAGTGTGGACACCGGGGATCGAACCCGGTCCCTTTCAACCGGGAGTCGCTTTAAGTGCAGCTTGTTTATCTCCGGACCGTCTAAAACCAACACAAAGCTCATTTAAAGAACGCACTCCCACCCCGCCCCGCAATGGCTGAGGTCAAAGGTCAACGGTTTATTTACCTGCACTCTCCTCCGTGTCTGCAGGCAGGTGGGCGTGGGAGTCGGTGCAGGGAGGTAGTGGTGCTCTCCTCTTGGTTCTCCTCAGGGTCGATTCTGCAGAGGCCTGGAGGTACAACAAACAAACGGGGTGTGACGACGGTTTGGGATGGTTGCTGCAGTTGAAGAGTATTTCCATTTTTCTAGTATATTCACTTCTGGATTGCAAACGTGAATTTAATGGCTGACCTTGTGGGGGGGCCTGATCTTTAATTACTTTGTTTGTACTGGTACTGTGGCCACCATTTTATGTTTATGTGACAAAATGTAATGTAACTGCACAAATATGCGTGTACAGTTCAAACACCTGAAGTTCATACATTGTATAATTTGTTAAATGGTCCACCCTCTAAAAATACAGCACCAGTGTATCTAAAACAATGCGGTTCTCACCATCTCATCCACAAGGTATGAACCCTAACCTCAAGCCATGCATCACAATGGATGGCTTTCCATTCAATGGCTAACCATTTCAAATGCATCGTGGGAAATTGACACCAGACCCTAATCCTTAACCATTTCATCCTTAATGCCTGAATTAAATTTAATTTAAATGTACTCCTAACCACCCATAATCTAATACCCAAACTTAACCATTTCTAATGCTTCATGGGAAATGGACACTGAATACGTCTGTTTGTTTAACCCTAATGGCCCACAATGGTGGTCAATGGTGAATGTACCAAACACACGCACCCAATCATCCAGCCCGGTTACCTGGGGCTCTCTGACACGGTGGCCGCCGAGGTCGTTGGGTACGCTCTGGGACGCCATCATGGGTGGTCGAGGGGCGGGCCTCTTCTTGGGCGTGTCGGCCGTGGACGTATTAGAGGAGCGGAGTCCCAAGGAGCCGGCACTGGCTGCTAGCGGTCCCTTGAGATGCTGAGATACAGGCGCGTACACCCGTCCATCCTACACAGCAGGGAAGGCGCAAACAGTGTTTCTCCCCGCCAGTAAAACGGATGTACAATTCAGATTGCCATGTTGGCGAGCATACGTGATCATGACCGGCAGTAGCGAGACAAAGTAAAATATAGTTTGGGACAATTTTGAGACGACTACAGTGGGGACTATAAGGTTTTGTCAGGGTTTGTCATCTGTGGAGTGCCATCATTTTTCACCAACACAAGTAAAGCGATATGTTTTGAATATTCTCAAAGGAAAGGAAATGAGCATAAAACGTCATAGTGTGATTTCCGTGTAGCCTACCTTGTATTTCTTTCTTCTGAACAAACTGAGGAACCCGTTGTTTTCAAGCCTTTTCTTCTCCTTTCTGGGACGCTGTTGGTCTTCCACAGGACCTGTGTCAAATATGTCAAAACACTCCTTAGATTAAATGTTCATCCAACAGCAGGGGCGGTTCTAGGATCAGACCTTTGGGGGGTGCTCAGAGGGGCTGTGAGGGAAACAGAAATCACGTATGTGAGAGAATCATGCTGGCAACAGGCCCAAGTAGACCAATTAGGCCTACTTCTACTTCTGTATTAATTAGGACATATCTCGGGTTCTATTTGGAGTACAAACATAATATTGTTATCATTGGAAAGGTAAAAATCTTTGTTTGGGGGACTGAGATTGAATTTGGGGAGGCTGAAGCCCCCCCAAAAATGGCCTAAAACCGCCACTGTCCAACAGCCGTTAAAATGTATGACTCTGGAAAACAGCCCGCATCCACATCTATACAAAGCTGTCTCTCATTTATCACCACGCTACGGCACAAATAGAGACGAATGAGATGAAGGTAGGCAACATGTGGTGATTGTTCGGTACCTGTTGGTGAAGCTGGCTTTGAGGTCTCGGTTGCAGGGAGGACCTCGATGGTTGTGTCTGCTGCTGCTGCTGCTGCTGTTTCAGAGCAGAAGGAAAACTTGATTAGTATTCAGGTCTGAAATATTGCCCAGACGTTGCAGGTGTTGCATCAAGTGCATTGTTCCCCCCCCCCCCAAAAAAAAAGGATGGGTATATTTTGGTTGTCCACCATCCACACAATGACAGAATATACTTTTCATCCTTGTGTAAAAAAACAGCAATAAAGTTGTACTTTATTTTTTAAACTAGCTGAGACGTTGAGAAGAAATCGTTTCAAATTTAGATGTTTTCAGAGGACGTTGTAACCAGTATGCACCATCACAAGCCTGTACTTTGGCATGTAGGCCTACATATACAATGCTTTATTAGTTGGTACCTGTAAAGCGGTCCAAGCAGCTTACCGGCGGTATCTTTGGCAAACAGTTCTCTGATCCCCAGGTCATTTAAGGACTTGGTCCGGTCCAGAGGCTCCTGGGTCACGGAGTCTCTCAACAGAACCGTCGACTCTGGCCGAAACTCGCACTTCTCGCTGATGACCAAGGCCAGGTCCTCCAGCGGCACCCTGGGACTCACGCGCACTACGGTTTTATGGGATATCCTGTAGTTTATCAGAAGACGCACCGTCGCCTGCGAAACAGTTGGAGCCACATCTCAAAGCCATTTTAAATATTATATTCTTTCATAGGCCCCAAAATCTCTAGCCGTGCCCCCGTCTACATTGAAATAATGATTAAATATGCATTTCATCAATAAACTTTTCTTTTTTTTTTATATATATTTTGGCATCGTATTTATCATTTTGTTTTGATGCAATAAAAAAGTGTTTTGTTGACCTCCGGCGTGTAAGGCCTCCTGGCCTTATCCTCGTCCCCTTTAGGTTTCAGGATGACGGTCTCGGCCTCCAGCGAGCCAATGGGAGAGTTCGGTTTGAAGCTGACGTTTTTGTTGTGCGACAGGACCTCAACGGTGTGGTCCGAGGGGTTCAGGCGGTACCTCGCACACAGCGTGACCAGAAGGTCCATCACGGGCTTACTGTGAACACACGATTCATGTGGTCACATCGCTGTAGCAACACAGCATTCATGTTGTCACCTTTAGCAGTAGCCACACATTCATGTTGTCATCTATAGCAGTAGCAAGGCAGATAAACAACTGTTCTTTATCTGTATGACAAGTTATACATGTTTGATACATTTTATATAGGCTTAATGTTGAAATTTAAGACAGGGTTATATGACAATATTGTGATGTTATGTAGTCCATGTTAGGATATTGATGCATTTTGAAATTGAATTAGAAAATCCATCATGATGATAATTGCCTGATTAAAAAAATCTGTTTTCTTTGTTACATACATGATTTTTGTCTTGCTTAAAGTATGCTTGGTGTCCTTATATATGTTTATATGACCTTTTGCTTCTTGAGGCCATTAACAGTACATTTGATTTGACAAATAGCTTTCATAGCAGACATGTCTGCTTGGGTGTCTCAACTTTCTTGGATGGCAAGGCCACTGGGAGACATTATGCACAGCAACAAAAATATTCATTATTCACTGAAGGCCACTCAAAGCTGGTGCCTCATAACTGGGCTGCTGGTTAAAGTACAGCATCCACCAGCCTTTATACATGGCCTACCTGCCGTGCACCGTGGCCGTCTTCTCCAGCCCCGAAGGAAGGACCACAGCCAGACTGTAGTCCCTCTCCACAGAATCCCCCTGGTCCTCCATCACCACATACAGATCACGACCTGCTACCGGGTTTATCAGTTATAGTGTAGTAGGCATGCATGTGGTCATCAGCCTGGGCAAACATACTGGTCTGACACCCTCCAATTATTATTCTAGTTATTTTTTTATGACTACTAGTCTAGTAGGGGAGCACAGAGGTATTGAAAACATCAGTCTTTAAAAAATACCCGTTAATTTAAAGCCTTAAAAGGCATTACAAAATGTAAATATTATTTTATTTCTTTTACTAAATATTTTTTTTGCGACTGTAGAGGCATTGAACACCTCAAAAAGTGTTACATTAAAAATAATATCGTTAAATTAAGGCCTTAAAGGGCATTACAAAAATGTAAATATTAAATGTTTTACTTTTTTTTTTTTTTTTTTGCGACTGTCAGGAGAGGAACAAAAACTAAATCAACCTCAAACCAATCAATGTCTAACGTTGACGTCATTTATGTGAAATAGATATTTCGTCAATACATGTGTACAGCCTACTTCTATTTACCCATAGCCGCCGGGCCGTGGAGTCGGTATTCAACTGCGCTCCAAGCGGTATTAATATTAAAGTATTGAGTATTAACCTGCGGATAAAACCTGTTAACGACTCCCTACGTCTACACGGGGGATGAACACAAAGCCCACGTCGACGTGAAAAGCAATCACACACACGCCTACCTGGGGGATTGTCAATTGACCTAAATGAGGCCCTATACCCGGAAGCCACGTCAACTCCCAATTAAACTCCAATTAAACAGCGTGAGCGCGCACGCGCACGCGCTCGCGCACACGCGCGCGTTCAAATGAAATCACGTGTTCACGGACTAACACCCTGCAGCCAGGGTGCAGGTGTAGGCCATGTGCGCGCCACTGAGCACACACACACACACACACACACACACACACACACACACACAGATTTTAAATGCTTAGATACTGGGAAATACTTTTGTAAAAAAAAATAAAAATAAAAAACGGCTTAGGCCTAGTAGTTCAGTCTATATAAGCAGTTGTTATTTGTTGTTATCCAAAGTCACATTATACACTTGACTGAAAAATCTTTACCCTCAACTGACATGTTTCCAAGTAGTCTACATGATAATAGTGGTCTTCAACCATGCTGGGCAAGGACTGTCCAACGCAGGACTCTAGTCTCTAGTCTAGACAGGATTACAGAGTTTCTGGAGTAAGTAAGGATTAGTATTTATATAGTTAAGGTCCCTTTTGTCTGTAGATGTTGTTGAACTGGCCTACGTCCATCGATAGAAACAATGTCAGTGTTTGATGCTTACCTGTATGGGCCGACGCTTTCCATTTTCAGTTGATAGCCATTGGGTGTTGGGGTTGGGGGAGGGAGAGGGAGAGAGAGAGAGAGGGTTTCTTCCCCACTAATCCCTGTTTATCTGTCCGCCTTCCTCAAAGTCTGCCTCCTCCCACTCCTGCGATGACATCACTGACTCAATGTGATTTGCGTGACACACACACACACACACACACAGGAGATGGTGTGAGCCCATGTCCCCCACCCCACATTCTTGTGCAAGGAATAACAACTGTTAAACATCTCAGAATGTGTAGTGTGAATAAAATGTAGGCTGTTATTCTCTCAAATAAGATATGAATTATTTGACAGATGTAAAAAGTTCAGAAGATAAGTCAACATGTTTAAGAAACACCTTCATTATGATTGTGTTATCAAGTAGCCTATTTGTTTAGTCATTTTCAAATACAAAGTGGATAAATGGTTTACAACGTTTGTGGACATGATTCAAGGAATCTTTAAAATATCATATTCACATATGAGTGAATGACGATTGTTTAGTTTTTTTACAGAACAGGCAACACATAATGTATTTACATTTATGTTTTGACTTTGTTTGTTTTGAGGGTTTGCAATCCATTTTAGGATTGGGATAAGGGAACGGTGGAACGATGAAGTCCAAATGAATTGGATTTCATCAAACAAAAGCACATACTTTAACCAATAAACATCAGGCTATAAAGATAATGAGCAACACATATTAAGCTGCCAGTGGCAGGTCAATATTTGTCTTGTGGCTCGACTACAGGCCTATAAAAGCATCACGCAGTCTATAGCTCACCTAGCCAGCAGCACATTAAGAGTTTTAATCATGTTAAGTGTACTGAACACAGGTTCACATGTGCTTTCATCATATAATCCCATTTCTGTGTGTGTTCAGGGAACAGAGCTAGCGAGGCTAAGCTAACAGATCGCTGCGACTGACCGTCTGGACTAAATAGGTCTACTTAAGCTCACGGCTAACCTGAAAAGTAGCCTACTTGACACCTTATCTATGAACTAAGTGCTCTATTTCCGGTGTTTCGGAAATCAAGATGACAGCAAAGGGCTTTACGACTATTATCCGCTTAAAGGCTCATATTGTCTGACCACGGTCATGTTTACATTAATCAGCAGCACTCCAGTGCAAGTTCTGTCAACCGCATGTAAACTTCCATGTGTGTGTGTGTGTGTGTGTGTGTGTGTGTGTGTATGTGTGTGTGTGTGTGTGTGTGTGTCCACTCATGCACAGTTTGCATCTACATACATGCATTTTTAGATGTTCCAATAATAGGAGGACATGTATAGCCTATGTAGGCCTATATGTCCGTGGTGGAGGAGTAGGATTTCTCACTATTGATGTCATTTAAATGATTTTAGTTTGAATTTAATGTTGGCCTTGTTGAACTTGTGCTAAATATTTCTATATGACCTTAATGGCATGTATCTAAATTCACTGTAAGTCACTCGGGATAAAATGACTAAATGTAAGGTAAAAACCGGTGTATTCCCAGTTCGTATCGTCTCCAGAAATATACAGAATGATTCAACGCCAGCGAGTGTAGCTCCTCCAGAATAGCACGTGTGGACTAGCCTGTGCCCTTTGAGCGAGGCGAGCACATTCCCCACTCTGCCTCTAATGAAACGCCCGCTGGTCACACGCCGCCGCAAAGTGGGCGTCGAGGACACATGAAGGCATAGTTGAAATCGCTGTGGACTATGTTTGCTACAACTCGGTGCATTTAAGGAGAGATACGTCATGGATAACTTTATATCGAAAACCGCTTTAACAGAACTATGCTTTGTTATAAAGCTGTAGAGCTGTTGCACTTTTAGATACAACTCACCTAAAACCTTATACGGGTCTGTTTGGTGGATAGTTATTCATGTTTATACATTTTTGTAATATGCTTAGATGTTGGATGTGGACCTCATATGAGGCCTAGCCTGTTTGTTTGCATAAGCCTAATATGAATTGCTTGAAAAGTCTTTCAAATGCTCACTGAAGGCCTATTTGGAAAATAAATGGTTAAGTTGTGTCAATGAAAGTCAACAGAACAGTAATTTATTTTGTAGCACAAATAAACACAAATACAGTTGAGTGATTAAGCACTAAATATCTGTGTTTTTCAAGTGGTACGCAAGGGTACTGCAGGTGGTACGTGGGATTGTATTCTTGAAATAGACACATTTACACTACAGTAATAGAAAATACAATGTAGATAATTGAAATTAATATATTGTGCAACAAAATATAGAATATTATATTTCTTCTAAAAAAAATATAGAAGAAAAATAAATATAGTATTATGGCTTGTTATTATTTCACAAATATTAGTATTAGTATTCCATCATTGTAATGTTTTGTGTTAATTTGTGTTTGCTAAATAAACACATTGGGAGCATAGGCAGTGTTGCTCACTTTTTCTTCCCTCTGCTCCCCACCGGCCACGGCCTTCTTGCAGTAATAACTGTGTATAAAGGGGGCGCTGCCACTCTTTGCTCAGCCACTGCATGTGTATTTATCTATTTTTTTTTTTTTTTTTACCGTTTGCATATGAGGTGGTCCGGTCCAAAGGTCTGGATGAGAATTTAGTGGTACACCTAAAGTCAAAGGTTGGGAACCACTGATCTGTGCCACTATCCACTGGATGGCGTGTGTGTAATTGAACAACCCCACCAGCAGATGGCATAGTTTGCTAAATTAAAAACGCGGTGGACAACAGACGACATCTCTTGTTTTCTCTAACTCTGCGTTATAAACATAGCCATCTATATTCCCATTGTGTTTTTAGATAGCCCATGGATATCCCATTTATTTGAAATGTCACAAGTTATACAAGTTATAATAGGCATACGTTGTTTTTTTTAATTAAACATCATCTCTCAATCACAGAAGGCAACAAGTGTGTGAATGGAAATTGGAAAACAATCCGTTCAGCTTTTTATTGAGGCGTCTAGCAGGCTACTGATACAGCCTCATTTAATACAACGAGACCGTATGTGTTTATAGGTTTATTAAAACATTGTGGATAGGCTATGTCGACAGGCTGCACATGTTTAACAACGGCTCATACGGCCTACCCAAAATATACAACGACCATGTGGGTTCACTTTCACTGTCCTGCAGTTCAGTGCGTCTAAATGACGTTGGCATGTGTTTGGTAAACGACTCCAATGCTATTTGTTTTTCTTTGTTTTTTTGCTTCATCTTAATCCCACTCCGAGTTTTTTTTATTTTTAAATTGTAAACAAAAAATAATAGTAAAAAAATAAAAAATAATACAAACAATTGGATTGAAAAAAATAGACACATGTTGCTGAGCGTGTAGTTGAACCCGTGCCGTGTGTGATGCTGGAGGTGACCATGGGGACGATCTGGCCATTTTGAAACCGGGACCAGAATAAGGAGGACCACCACCACCACGCCGCTCCCACCCTGCGCGCGGCGCCTCACCAACCGGAAGCGCGGATCGATATTTTTTTTTTTGCGCATCTGTTGCGCGGCGGTGAAGAAGACCTGAAATAAACACACGCGATTCCGCGGTTCGGACGGTCGCGGTATCGGTCCGACGGGAGGACGCCACCTTAAAAAAAAAAAAAGAAAAAAGAAAAAAAAAAAGAAAAGCCCGAATAGTCCGGCTTTTCTCACACAGGATTACAACCCCCCGGGATGGGATCTACCTCGAGGATGTGGACCTGCTGGGCACCGTGATGGTGGTGAGTCTCTAGAATAAACGTTTTACGTCAGTCTCCCCCAATGGTTTAAGGTTTGTTTGTTTTTTGGAGGGGTGTGTGTGTGTGTGTGTGTGTGTGTGTGTGTGTGTGTGTGTGTGTGGGGGGGGGGTTAAATCAGGTTTTTTAACGAGGAAGATGTATTTTAACAAGGTCATTCATACGCATTACACCATCTGCTATACAGCACTACAAGCAAGCACCTCCATTCAATGGGTTTCTGGATGGTTCTCTGCAGCCTGAGGACCTCAAGCAATAGGATGACATCCAGTAGTGACATGTTTTTGTTTGTCTACCATTATTAGGCCTGACACAGGTCTAGGGGACGAATAAGGTCTACAATTAACTCCCGGTCTATATATAGCCTATATATTTATTTGTATTTAATGTGTTTTTATTGGGGAGCTCTGAGATTTTAACCGGCCCAACCAACGTGCAATACACACGTAGCCACGAATCAATTAAGAGCTCATCGATTAAAAGAAAATCACGATAAGTAGACGTGGCACGCGCACACGCACACTCACACACACACACACACACACACACACACACACACACACACACACACACACACACCTGGGGCTGGCTCACACGCCCAGACAGTCAGACGCATGGAGGTCCGTCTCGGGGGGGCTTGAGGAATGACGAGGAGCGGCTGCTGATGCTGACGCGCACGTCACCTCCGTCCACGGATAGGAGATCCCCCCCCCCCCCCAACCCTAGTGTCTATTATTGCTGTGGACTCGGAGGGGGGGGGGGGGGGGGGGGGGGGGGGGTTGTCGTGTTGGTCGTGGTCGTGGTGGAGGAGAGGGTGGAGATGCTGGTGGCAATACGCGGGGACGTCAACATGCCCCCCCCCCCCCCCCCCCCCCCACGGCACAACATTTGAAAACAGCGACAATTAAGGGATTATTATTATTATTGTCCCCACCCCTCCCCCCCCCACCCACACCCCACCCCACCCAGACGACCACGTCCCGTCGTCATTGATGTCACCCTATAGGTCGTGTCGTTTTCTATTCCCGTCCTCGTTAATATATAGGCGCGTCTCGAATCAAGTTCTCCACCTCTCATCATCATCATCATCATCATCATCATCATCATCATCATCATCATCATCATCATCACCCATGGGTACCAGATGAGTGATCACATGAACGGTTATCTAATGGCAGACCGTGTGGTCTCTAGGGTGGGGGTGGGTGGGGGGGGGGGGGGTGCGGTTTGTTCCCCAACAGAACCGGTTTTTCTCGTCTTTCAGCACCATGGACAGCCACCATGGCTGGCTGTGTGAGGAGGGACCGGTCTTCAGCGGTGTGCCGGCATCATACGCGTCGTTTCGCTCCTACGGTGGCAGCCATCTCGCACGTCACTGTGTTGACACCCCCCCCCCCCACACACACACACACTCTCTCACACACACACACACACACACGTTTACCCTGCAGGTAAACCCGTTGAGGTTGGTTAGGTACCGATGGGATGGGTGGGGTGTGGATGCTGCAGACCTAGAATCGAGCCGGTGAGACATATATGTATATACACCATGTCTCTTCGCCTCTCCTCTCCTCTCCTCTCCTCTCCTCTCCTCTCCGCCGCCTCTCTCCATCACCCTGAATATCGCGCGGCGAGACACGCCGTCACACACGCACGTCAAAACACTTTGTCCGGGGGCAGAGTGCAAGGAAATAATAGCAGGTGTGTGTGTGTGTGTCTGTGTGTGTGTGTGTGTGTGTGTGTGTGTGTGTGTGTGTGTGTGTGTGTATTTATAGAGCTGTTCCTGCCAATGAAGGGAATGTATTCATTAATTGATTGTTTATAGGGCGACTGTATGGTTTGTGATGCTCAGCATTAGGTTGGTTGTGAATGATTTATATTTGTGGTAATTGAAATGATGATGATGATGATGATGATGATGAAGGTGAGTGGTAATAAAATGCATTTATTGAGCACTTTTTTAGTTGGGACAGTTTCAAACGTAACCACAACATTTATCATACATTGGTTGTATGATAAATATGATAAATATGATATTATTTAGTAATTTCAGCATTTTCTATCCAAGCAAGGTTACTTACTGCATTACTTAAACATTGTTGTTTGAACCCAAAGCATTTGGCTGGCATAAACACCCTATCCTGCCTATTCCTCCTTTAAATGCTATTTTAAAATTGTGTCCTGTGTGTGTCATCTATAATGACTCATGCAGTATTGACACCTTTTTTATAGGGGAACTTGTGCGGTTTAAATACCTTAACACTTCACTAGTACAGTATCCATCAAATGGGTGGGATAGACTAATGGCGTGCTTGTTTGACCACCAGGTTCCGAAAGGTTCTGGGTTCGATCCCTTCGATGTCCTTAACTGCCAAGCATCCTTGAGCAAGGTGCCTAACCCCCGACAGGCTCTATAATGACCGGCCTGTTTTGTAATGTGGACAACAGGTGTCTCTGATCTCCAACAAGAAAATAAACTTAAATAACATGTAATAACCACCAGGTGTGAGTGTGATTAGCCATTTCAAGACGTTTCAAAATTGTCATGTCATCACAATTGTCATCACAAGTGGGAGTGTCCACCCGGATCGATCAGGTAGACTGATAACAGACTTGTAATGGCTAATCACACACACACCGGGTGCTAAAATGGGGGCCCTTTAAGCAAAACAGGACAGTCGGAAAAGCAAAAGTGAAAAAAGCGCTTATCTCCATTGAGTATCGTCTTTCGGATGTATCATTCGGACCAAAACAGATTACACTGGTCTTGACGACGTCAACAGACTACGTAAACAGCCAGTCGTGCTCTAGCAGTGATGTCGTCATTAAAGGGGCGGGGTGGGGGGGTGGGGGGGTTGGGCTGTTCAATGACATTACCCATTCTGCCGAAAGGTCACAATGTCAAAATGAGACTCGTTCCCATCCTGCTCGCTTTAAACAACAAAGACCAACCCGACTAGTCGGTACTGCATGAGCTTAGCTTCAAGGTTTTTTTTTTTAACTTGGGGGGGGGCAATGGCAGAGAGAGAGAGAGAGAGAGAGAGAGAGAGAGAGAGAGAGAGACTTAATAATGGGCCTCCGGGGACTGCTTTTTGTTTTTGGGCGGGTGGGTGATCTTGTTTGTGTGCCTTCAGCTGTCTACTGGGGGAACATGGTAGGCCTTTGGAAAAGAGACGGAGAGAGTGGTGTTTTTGGTGCAGAGGGGTGGCCAACCTTGCGGTGGTAGTGAGGAAACGTGAGATGTGATCAATGTTCATTTCGGTGTATGTCTTCGTCTCTTTGTCGCTAATGTGTACTAATTTACTGCAAACTAGAGTGGAGGGAACAACTGTCCATGTAGTTTATAGGATGGCCTGGTTGTGCCTCTTTAGCTGCAAGTGTGTGTGTGTGTGTGATGTCAAGCTGTCCATAAGTTGATTGCATCAAAGCGATTATGCCACCGCAATGACGTAATTAACAGCGACCCGAGTAGTGTCTGAAAGTGCTCTTTCATTTTGCTCTCTACATAGACCGCCCTAGGTAGGGAGTAGGGAGCTATATATAGTCCTCTACATAGACCTCCCTAGACAGTGAGTAGGGAGTAGTGAGCTCTATATAGTCCTCTACATAGACCTCCCTAGGTAGGGAGTAGGGAGCTCTACATAGACCTCCCTAGACAGTGAGTAGGGAGTAGTGAGCTCTATATAGTCCTCTACATAGACCTCCCTAGGTAGGGAGTAGGGAGCTCTACATAGACCTCCCTAGACAGTGAGTAGGGAGTAGTGAGCTCTATATAGTCCTCTACATAGACCTCCCTAGGTAGGGAGTAGGGAGCTCTACATAGACCTCCCTAGACAGTGAGTAGGGAGTAGTGAGCTCTATATAGTCCTCTACATAGACCTCCCTAGGTAGGGAGTAGGGAGCTCTACATAGACCTCCCTAGACAGTGAGTAGGGAGTAGTGAGCTCTATATAGTCCTCTACATAGACCTCCCTAGACAGTGAGTAGGGAGTAGTGAGCTCTATATAGTCCTCTACATAGACCTCCCTAGACAGTGAGTAGGGAGTAGTGAGCTCTATATAGTCCTCTACATAGACCTCCCTAGGTAGGGAGTAGGGAGCTCTACATAGACCTCCCTAGACAGTGAGTAGGGAGTAGTGAGCTCTATATAGTCCTCTACATAGACCTCCCTAGATAGTGAGTAGGGAGCTCTATATAGTCCTCTACATAGACCTCCCTAGATAGTGAGTAGGGAGTAGTGAGCTCTATATAGTCCTCTACATAGACCTCCCTAGATAGTGAGTAGGGAGTAGTGAGCTCTATATAGTCCTCTACATAGACCTCCCTAGATAGTGAGTAGGGAGTAGTGAGCTCTATATAGTCCTCTAAGTAGACAGAAGGGTATTAGCCCTGTGATGGGGTTCATCCCTGGCCTTGCCCTGACATTGTGTAGTTTAAACGTTGTTTTTCGTTGTACGGTCCTGTAGTTGAAAAACATTGTGTAGCTGAAAAAACCTCACTTTCTCCACATACATTTTCTCCATATACGTTGAGGCCCGTTCATGGTCTGGAGCAGGCTGCCAGCTTGGCATGGACGCCCCCAATCCGAAGCTCCTTGGTCAGGGTTAGTGGGAGACACAGCCCATGCTACGAAACATGGTCCACAATTAACCTATTGATTTCAGTGATGCCCTCCCGAAAGATGTGAATAATAAGTTGTTTAACCTCCACAGCTCCTGTAAGCAGTTTAACATTTTAATACTTTTTTCATGCTTTGTTGTTAGTTGAGGATGCTCTTGTGTCCTGTTGTGGCAGAAATCACTTTGGTGTGTTGAATGTAAATAAGATTTATGATTTTTGGAAATATTTGGCATCTGAAATAGTTGGTTTGCTTTTTTCCACTCTTTTTTGGGATTGTTATGTTGTTATTTGATGCAGTTCAGTTGTCAAAAGCAGACAAATGAACTCCAGAAAAACAACTTCAACTGTATTCTTTACAGTGTCATATTTGTAAATAACTTGACCTTTCACCTTGTCTCTAATTGGCATTCATTTCGAGTGCACAAATCAAGGACAGAACGGCACTTGATGCAGACGCTGGCTGATGTCCCACTCGTTTGATTTCGGCTTAAAATGATGGACCACAGATATTTGTAATTTACTACTAATTATGTTATAGAGAGAAAGAGGGAGAAATGATTAAATAAAATCCATTGCAATCTCACATAATTTCAGTTAATTTATTTTCTTCTTTTCCTTTTAAGCTGATTTAATGGGTGGAGTCTATTTTCCCTCCTGGCTACGTAGCCAAGCGGGTAACCAATCACTGCACACTCACGTGGCCAAGCGTAACCAATTACTGTATGCTTACATTATAATGACGGTGCAGCTGAATGAAGCTACGGCGTTTCGGACTTTGAGGAAGTACAAACTCCACGCTAAAGTGAGGGGGAGGTGTTTCAGACTACATGGCTGGAGAGGTGTGAATTATGTGTCTCAATAGCAACATCTCAATAGCAGTTTGTTGTTTGAAAGAGTTTTTTTTTCAGTTAGAAAGATAATCTGATCTGACACAGGAAACTAAAGACGTGATCACCGGTATGAGTCCCGTGTGTCTAGCGATGTCTACCTGCCCAGGAGACGGTCGGGCAGCGGCACTGTTCTCTATAGAGCCATCGTTTGGTCAATATTTCTACACAATAGGCAAATTATAAAGTACCCTGCCCTAACAGGAGCCTAACTAAAGTGCAATTAAACTGGATATGTCTCACGTTACAAAATCTTCTGAATGGATATAACATTAAAGATGTGTATCCCGCTAGCTCTACAACAGTAAAAAGCAGGTACAAAACTGCATGGCCAGTGGACCTTCAGTGTGAATGTAATGCACATAGACTGTATAAAATACAGGTGACTTTCGATATGTGTACATTGGTGGAAACTATCGCAGACTTAAACAAAAAAACTAAACGAGTACATGAGTACTCATTGAGATTTGGATCCTGTTGTGCTTCACTATAATGGCAATTTTCCAATCTTTTCCAATGTGCTCTTTTCCAGTTGCCATTATTACACATATAGGAGTGCTCTTACGCAAACCCAATACAACACATCTTCCGGTCGTTATTTGCAACTTAATTTGTTATCATTGATCTCGAGATAGGACACTTTTTTATCACATACAAATGTATACCGGTATTATCGTGGACGGTGTGATATGGCACAGCCCTGCCAACAATGAACATAAATGACTCCTACAATCACATACTTTATGCACATAACCACACGCAGCTCTGACTGACCTACTTTTCTTTACCTTTCCATTTGACCTACCTTACCTTTGACCCTCCCTCCCTCTGTGACATCATCATCGCTGCAGCTCCCCACGCCCGGCTAAGCCCTCCACGCCGAACCACCCCCATCCCATCCCCGCCCTCCCGCCCTCCCTCCCTCCCTCCCCCTGCCCCCGGCAAAGAAGCAGGATGACAAGATGGCACAGCTGCTTGTACCGACGGGACCCGACAGCTTCCGCCCCTTCGCACCCCAGTCGCTGGCCGCCATCGAGAGGCGCATCGCCGAGGAGCAGGCCCGCCGGACACGCCCGGACCGCCGCCGGGTGGACGGCTGTTGCGCCGGGGACGAGGAGGACGCGCCGCGGCCCAACACCGACCTGGAGGCGGGAAAGTCCCTGCCCTTCATCTACGGGGACGTGCCCTCGGGCCTTGTGTCCACACCGCTGGAAGACCTGGACACATTCTACAACAACCAGAAGGTACGTGCACGCAGACACACGCGCGCAAACGCACACACATGCACGGCGTTTGCTCAGGCGAAAAAACAAAACAAAACAAATATTGTTATGGCTCAGTGTCACTGTTCACTATTGGGACATACACACGGCTCAGTCAGGAGGAACCCTGGGAAATGGAGTTCACAGAACCTCACAGAGTGGCAGATGACAAAGAAAATCCAACATTAAAATCCATTCAATTCATAGATGGATGAAGGCTGAACAAATGTGGACTACTTGATGGAAGGAAGCATGGATGTATTCTTTGGCCCATGGCGTTTTACCGTTCTCGGTAAAATAGGAAAAGTTCAATGACATTTGAGTCATATTTCTACTTTGATCTATTGAGCGCATATTGAACACACCTGGCCTAACATTGGCTGTTTAAATTATTCATTCATAGGGGCGGGAAAGTGTAGTGGGCAAGGGTGTTTGATTTCCAGCCAAAAGGGCCTGGGTTTGATTCCCACTGTCCACAGCCTAACCTGGAGGCATCCTTGAGCAGGAAGCTTAACCTCTACCTGCTCTTTTAGTAACGTTTATCTCAATTCACTGTCTAACCCCTACCTGCTCCTTAATGACCTGTCTCTGTATTCACTGTCTAAACCCCTACCTGCTCCTTAATGACCTGTCTCTGTATTCACTGTCTAACCCCTACCTGCTCCTTAATGACCTGTCTCTGTATTCACTGTCTAACCCCTACCCGCTCCTTAATGACCTGTCTCTGTATTCACTGTCTAACCCCTACCCGCTCCTTAATGACCTGTCTCTGTATTCACTGTCTAACCCCTACCTGCTCCTTAATGACCTGTCTCTGTATTCACTGTCTAACCCCTACCCGCTCCTTAATGACCTGTCTCTGTATTCACTGTCTAACCCCTACTTGCTCCTTAATGACCTGTCTCTCAATTCTGTACCTAAAAACAACTGCAAAAAAAACAACTTATGGGGATTTAACCTAACATAACCCATCATGACATTACTCTCTGCCCCTCTCCCCCCTCTCTCTCCCCTCTCCCTCCCTCTCTTTCACTTAACCTCTCTCTACCCCCCTCTGCGGGTCCCCAGACCTTCATAGTATTAAACCGCGGGAAGGCGATCTTCCGTTTCAACGCCACGCCTGCCTTGTACATCCTCAGCCCCTTCAACCCCCTGCGGCGGATCTCCATCAGAGTCCTGGTCCACTCATATCCTTCCACAGACAAAGGGGCGGGGCTTACACACCTGTGGGAGACAGGGGGCGGGGCTTGCACACATGGGGGAGACAGGGGGCGGGGCTTACCCACATGGGGAAGACAGGGGGCGGGGCTTACATGCCTGGTGAGAAAGGGGCGCGGCTGACACACCTGGGGAGACGGGGCAGATCCGACACACCTGGGGAGGCAAGGGGCGGGGCTTACAGACTTGGCGATTATTCAAATATATATTTCTTCTGCCCAAGCAATTGGTTGTGGGGGGGACAGTGACTCAGTATTTCTTAGGTCGTAGAGAGTGCGTGTGTGTGTGCTTCAGTTTAGGTGTGTGTTTTTGTTTCACTTTCAGTGTAAGTGTGTGTGTGTGTATTGTACATTTCTTAGTATGATTGTGATGATTCTGTGCTGGTCATGCGCTACGCTTCCTTGACCTGTTGGTTGGCGTGCACGATGTTCAGCGTGTTGATCATGTTCACCATCCTGACCAACTGTGCGTTCATGACCTTCAACAACCCCCCCGACTGGGCCAAGAATGTAGAGTAAGTTGTTTTTTATCTTCGTGTTGTTGAGCCCAAAGCACACAGCCGTGTCTGTGCCAAGTCAAAAGATACAGCGCCACTAAAACTGCTCCGTTAAAACAATACGATTTAATTTATTTTTTGGGTTGCGCTACAAATTTGAACTGAATCGATTTGCTTTGGCCGAGGGCTGTGTTTGCATGGCAGCCTTTCCTAAACTTCCTCTCTGGGATTATAGACAGGATGAGTTCTTCCTCGTCTTGTCCATTCTATCAGGTTGAAGTGACCCGAAACAGATTTGAACTTTGCTGCTACTAAGTGGTGTGAACAACGCCATGCATCGCACCCGTTTTCATACCTGATCATGTTGTGAACGCAATGTAAACAGATGGCGGCAAACGGTCTGGATTGAGGAATCAAGGCCTGTAATGCAAAGGTATCCATAGATGATGCAAATACCTAGCCTAGAACTCTAGACACCCCCTAGCGGCAGCAAATTTATTTGGCAGCCAGGTGGGTCTAGCACGGCTCCGTCCGCTTTTTGGTGCTGGAAACACAAAGTATGTCAGACCAATCACAGCGTGAGGGGCGGAGTCGAAAGCCGGGTTACGCGTGACGACAGAGTTGCGACGGTTCCGTGTTAGAGGTAAACAATGGCTGCTGCTGCTGGCGAACGGCTGTCTTTCGACTCGGCTTTGGCCGCGACTCTTCAAGACGTGAAGTTAACATTTTATTTGAGAAAAGAACAAAGAACGGCGCTGAAGTCTTTCCTCTAAAAGAAATATGTATTCGGAGTTTTGATTAATTACATAGTCAGAGCCGTCGCTCTGACTACGTCACCTTCTTCGTTGCTCTGATTGGTTGTAGCGCTGTCCTATTGCGTCCAGAGGGAACTTGAAAGACAACCGTTTATCCCGCCCACACTGCCAATGGAGCTGAGCCAGACCCGAAATCTTTCTGATGTGGGTCTGGCTTGCCAGGCTAGCAAATACCCCCAGTGAGGCGAACTAACCGGTGACATCTCATGTACAAAGTTATTGTTGATGGTGCTTGTGCAATCCTGTGTTTCATAGAGTGACTATGTGTCAAAGCTCTCTCTCTCTCTCTCTCTCTCTCTCTCTCTCTCTCTCTCTCTCTCTCTCTCTCTCTCTCTCTCTCTCTCTCTCTCTCTCTCTCTCATTTAATCCCTACCTCTCTCGCTCTCATTTAATCCCTACCTCTCTCGCTCTCCTCCGTCAGATACACCTTCACAGGGATCTACACCTTCGAGTCCCTTATCAAGATCCTTGCCAGGGGTTTCTGCGTGGGCAAGTTCACCTTCCTGCGCGACCCCTGGAACTGGCTGGACTTCAGTGTTATCCTCATGGCGTAAGTATCATGCGCCCACGTTAGCGTCCCGCTAGCACCCATGGGTGTATCATCCGCTAGTGCCCGCATTAGCATCCGCTAGCGCTCATTAGCATTCCACTAAAGTCCACGGGTATAGCATTCCCATAGCGCCTGCGTTAGCGTCCATTGCCATCCGTTAGCACTCATTAGCATCCCGCTAGAGTCCGTGGGTGTAGCGTCCACTAGCGCTCTCTAGTTAGCATCCGTTAGCGCTGTCTCGCGCTCATTAGCGTCACCCTGGCATACCGCTAGCACAGTGTTAGCATCACGCTAGTGCCCACAAAAGCATATTCTTAATGCGATCCGACAGGGATCAACAGGCTACGGCTATATTTAATTCCACACACGCTCACGCACACACACACGCACACACACACACACACACACACACACACACACACACACACACACACATTTGTTTTGTTTTTAACTAGAGATGGGCATAGATTAAAATATTTAATCTAGATTAATCTAATGGTAATCTTGAAATTAATCTAGGTTAATCTAGATTAAAGTGGCTCCTTTGAATGATGTCGAAGGTGTCCGTAATATGTGTTTGCTACCTAAATAATGACTTATATTACCTAAATAATGACTAAAAGTGGGTCTGCGCGATTGTTGAGCGGGGGGGGGGGGGGTGCTACCGGAGCTTTTTGTTGATAAAAATATTATCGCCGATGAAGAATCTCGCGTTAATACCGCCCATAACGCCGTTATCGGCCCATCACTATTTTTAACATATAGGATCCCTCTGAACTGTGATTGAATAAGCCATAAGTAAATGATGGTATGAATCCAGAGGTTGTGCTGGCTGTCCATTGTCCAGCTCTACCTTCATAGGTATGTCTCAGGTTCATCTCCTCTGATCTCCTATAATCAAGGGCGTAACTTTGGGTCTGCCATTGGGGGGGTTAAACTTGCGGCATATTTATTTATTTATTTGTTTATTTATTTATTGAATCATTTTCTTGTGTAAAAGGTGACATGCCAATTTGCCGTTCTTGTATTAGAAATACATTGCGATACTTTTACTGATTTTGGCTACTTTTTGACTATTTATGCCATAATGACACAGTAGTTAAATTCAGTGTTTAAGCACTAGCCAACAGTGGCAGCTTCCACCTAATTGATTTTGTGTGTGTGTTCACTATCTTATGAAAAAAAACACAAGAACTTAAATATTAATCAATTGCATCACTGTATTGGCACCTACATGCAGCAAATGTATTATGCACAATTCAACTCTCAAACACATCACACAATACAGGGTGGCACACTGGAGTGCAGCTTGCACCTCTATTCTGAACATGGCAAACTGATTTCACATATTGGTGGGCATCACCAGTTCAAACTAACAAAATCTAAACAAAAGCATGTAAATACAAAAGAAGGCCCATCTGTCAATCACATTTGAAGGTATTTTACAACATATTAGGCTAAAATAAGAATTGACTAAAAGAAACAGGATGCTATACTGACGTCTATTCTGCCAGCAACTATAGTAGCCTACTACTAGCAGACTATAGATATTGTTGGGCAATTCAGATAAAAGCACCAAACACCTGTTTGCGTCTCTGTGTAAAAGAAATGAACTGTACACACTGACTTCTTAGTTAAGAGGTCCAATTTGTCCTGATGGATCGTCCCGCGTCTGTCTGAAACGATCTGGGGGTTCTCATAAACCCGTTCGCGGGTGGTAAGAGACGAGCAGAGTCTACAGCGTCCGCTTGCAGAGCAGAGTCTACAGCGTCCGTTCACTCCAATAATAACCCGGTCATGGTGATAGATTACGCTAACCCTAACCTAACCCTAACCATAACCCAAACCATAACCCTAACCCTTTTTGGAGTGAATTGTTTCACAGTAGACTGCGGACGCTGTAGACTCTGCTCTGCGAGCGGACGCTGTAGACTCTGCTCGTCTCTTACCACCGCGAACGGGTTTATGAGAACACAGATCGTTTCAGACGCGGGAGGGAACCTTTTGCGTCAGTATCAGATGTCTAGGGGCGTGATGACAAATTGTCGGTATATTACGAGTTGGGATGAGAACGTGTTGGATATTATGGCCCCCCCCTTGTTCAGATGCGTTCCGCGGTGCGTTCCGCGGTCCATGCTATAGCATGGACCGCGGAACGCATCTGAACAATAATATTCATTTATAGTGCATGACATGAACCACTGAGAATTCGAACACCACTACAAAATGGCGAGCACCCTATATTGTGCACTATATCCGTGATAGGGAACGATTTCGAACACAGCTCATGGTATAACAATAGGGGTTTTTACCTCCTTTTCGTCAGGATTTTTACTCTTTTTCGACCAACAATGAAAAAGAGTTGTCTGGCTGCCTTTCCGTGTCCTTTTCATCGCCACATTCATTTAGCATGAACTTTCTCAACTATTCATCCCAGCGACTGCGCGAAATAGTTCGGTTTGGTAAAGAAAACGGGTTGGGTCATACCAAGTAGTCGGTGGGCGGGCGGGGAGGGGGGGGGTACATTACAGATGATTAAAACATGATACTATCTTGCTGCCAAATTAATAAAGAAAACAAACAGAATATTTCATATTTTTCTGAATTATGTGTGATGATATTGGGGGGGTTATATTAGCTGGATCTGATTTTTGGGGGGGTCATGACCCCCCTAACCCCCCCCGCAAATTACGCGCCTGCCTATAATGCAGCGGTTCTCAACTGGTGGGTCTGAACCCATAAGTGGATCGTGAGGGCATTTTGAGCGGGTCGCAGAGTATATGCCAAACCAAAATCTTTGAAAGGAATTCCATGAATAACTAATGCTTCAATGCTAATTTGTGTTTCGACGGCTTACTAATTGAGTTTAGCCCCGATTGTTGCAGATTTTTGTGCGGTCATGTTTTTAACAGTACATGAAGAACATAAATACTAGAATTATTTTTGGGTGGTGACTTAATGACTAATGACACATGTTGGTCCTGAGGCTAGACCAGTGGTTATAATGGACCCAGAACACATGGGTTCTGGGTCATGTTGGTGGGGCCCACTTTTGATATTTTCTTTTATTTCCACATATCCACTCTTTCAGCCATCACTTTAGTCATACATAAGGTATTATGAAAATATTATATGAAAAATATAATGTCTGACCCTGCAGGTATATATACTGTATACTGTACATTATTTTATATATTGTGTATCTGATATTGCAGGTATATATAATGTGTGTATATGTAGTATGTGTATATATATATATATATATATATATATATATATATATATATACTGTATTGGATGTATCACAGGTATATATATACTGTATATACTGTACTGTACAGTATTTTATATATTTTGTATCTGACATTGCAGGTATATATAATGTGTGTATATGAACGGTGTAGATATATACTGTATTAGATATATAGAAGAAATACTGTACTGTGCAGTATTTGATGTATTGTGTACCTGACATGGCAGGTATGTGTGTATATGTATGGTGTATGTGTATGTATATATATATATATATATACACACACACATACTGTATTGGCTGTATCGCAGTTATATATACTGTACTGTGCAGTATTTGATGTATTGTGTACCTGACATGGCAGGTTAGGGTATATGTATATAAAGAGCTCTTTTCCAAAACGCATTAAACACCAAATTTAAAAAAATGAGTTTATTATGCCATTTTGCTGTGCACTCAACCTATTCACTGCTCCATCAACATTGCATGCCAAATCACTATATTTCCTTGTTTAAAATGTACTGCAAGATGCCGTTTCTAACCAAAACATGTGTGGGTCTAGGTAAAAGAATGTGTTTTCCTGAAAACTCTCAAAATGGATTTAATGCGTTTTGGAAAAGAGCTCTATATATACTGTATTGGCTGTATCGCAGTTATATATACTGTACTGTAGCATTTGATGTATTGAAGGCATGTATACTGTTTATAACAACAGTATTTGATGTACTGTGTGTATCTGACCCTGCAGGTATGTAACAGAGTTTGTAAACCTAGGCAATGTTTCCGCTCTGCGTACGTTCAGAGTGTTGCGAGCTTTGAAAACTATCTCAGTCATCCCAGGTAAGGCCGCCCGCGTCCGCCGCCACCAACACTCGTCCTCTGTGCGTTTGTGACAGTTTGTCGTTCCCTCCTCTCCCTCCCCTCCCTCCCTCCCCCCTTGTCTCGTCACTGCCTGTGTGTGTGTGCGTGCGTGAAACCCCCCCCCCCCCCTGATCCCCACCCCCGCCTACCTTACCTGTCCCTCCTCCACCCTCCCTCCTTTCCTCCCTCCCTTCTTCCCTCCCTTCCCCTGCTACCTCCCTTCCCTCGCTTCTTGACCCCCACTCCTGCTCCCCACCTTACCCTTACCCTCCCCACCCCTCCCTCCCCTTGCAGATATGTCACAGAGTTTGTGGACCTGGGCAATGTCTCAGCACTGCGAACCTTCAGGGTTTTGAGGGCCCTGAAAACTATATCTGTCATCCCAGGTGAGAGAGAGCTTGACCTAACCCATCCCCCGTTACCTGGGGTCAAAAGGTCAAAAGAGCTCATGAAATGCTAACGGCTAACCGCTAGCGTTTCGCTAACATCCGAGCAAAACCACCTTTGCCCCCCTCCGCCCACCCACCTCCTCCTCCTCTTTTTTTCTGTCTCACTCTTGCGAACCCGCCTCTCTCTATATCTCTCTTGCCCTTTATTTCTCTCTCTCTCTCTGTCTTTCCCTCCCTGTCTCTCTCTCTCTCCCCCTCTCCCTTTATATATTTCTCTTTTCCCCTCTCTCTCTTTCTGTCTCTCTCTGTCTCTGTCTCTCTCTCATATGCTGCCTCTATCCCAAGGTCAGTAAAAGCTGGAATCTGGCTCTAATCTGCACAGATTGGCGGGATTCGAAGCTTTTAGATACATTCGCTACCAACACAATTCTCTCTGGATGAAATCTCCTCTTGCCTTGGGACTCTTACTTCAAGTCGTAGTTTAAGGTTTTTATTTTGCGTCCATTTTCTGCATGAGACATTGCAAAAGCCTATTTTCTGTTGGCAAGCACTCCTCCTCTCCTTGTTTACATGTGCACGTTTCGTTAAACGTTGTGTGGTTGTGTGTGTGTGTGTTTTTGGGGACTGTTGTGTGATTTTGGGTAATGACATGACAAAACATCATGAACATAAACTAATAATAGCTAACGCAAATCACTGCCAATGTGTTGACATTTAGTAAGGTCTCTGATTGGCTGTGCCTAAATTTAGATCCAATTACAACTGAGTGTATTTGGATAAAATTGGATCTGTATCATTATTTCTTTAGTTGAGTGTTGTTAAATATATATGTGGACATGCTGTAATCCAATGGTGTGTGTAAATAAATGTATAAATACACAATATACCACAGTAATGTAGAGAAGTGTGTGTGTGTATGTATATATATGTGTATATACTGTATATATATATATATATATATATATATATATATATATATATATATATATATATATATATATATCAAACATAACCTAGGCAGATTGTTATTGAAACAGAACTGCTATCTTAGTCGTCATTAACATTAACACATTTAGCATTTGTATTGGCATGAGATGATACGCATTAGCAATGTTAGCATCACATTTAGCATCACCAAATGTCGTATTAGCAAATTGCTAAATTTAGCACTTGCAAATTAGTATTTGCGTTAGAAAATTAGCATCAGTGCTTGCGTTTGGCTAGCGCTAGCCACCAGCAGCAGCAGCAGCAGCAGCAGCAGCAGCCGTAGTTAGCAGCCAGTAATGTCCCTGTGTTCCTCCCTTGCCCCGGCCCAGGCCTGAAGACCATCGTGGGGGCTCTGATCCAGTCGGTGAAGAAGCTGTCGGACGTCATGATCCTCACCGTCTTCTGCCTCAGCGTGTTCGCCCTCATCGGCCTGCAGCTCTTCATGGGCAACCTGCGGCAGAAATGCATGCGCTACCCGGAGAGCGACGCCGCCAATGGCACCGACCCGCCGACGCTGTGGGCCGACTTCGGCGGCCTGCCTGAGCTGAACGCTAGCCTGGCGCCGAACGCCACCGACTACTTCAACTGGACCGAGTACATGAACGACGAGCGTGAGTAAAAAAGCCCGGCGCGTGTCCGTCAACTTGACCCCCACGGGCGGCGGGGTCGAGTTGGCTCAAGTCAGGCGGGAGGCTAATTCGTATCGCAGTGAGAGAGGTGTGAGGGTGGTGACGCTCCGGGGTGGGGGATGGAGGAGAGGGGGGGGGGGGTCTCCATACTTGGTCGTTACAACTGACCCTTTATAGGGAGTGACAGCAGCCGCTCGGAGTTGTGGCCCCCATTCACTAGCAAGGGCTGGTGGGTAATGCGGTAAATGTGGTGGATAATCGCCGTGACGATGAAGCCCCCCCCCCCCCCCACACTCTAGTGTCACATCTGTGGAGCTTTTCCTTGAGGGGCTGGAGGCATATATCTATATGTGTGTAAAAGAGAGGGAGAGATAAAGGAGAAGGAGAGGGAGCTAAAAGAGATGTGTGTGTATAAAGGAAAAGAAGAGGGATATAAAGCATAAGCAGAGAGGTTGATAAAGGGGGAGAGAGATACAAAGAAGGAGAGAGGGACATAAAACAGACAGAAAAAGGAGAATGAGAGAGAGAGAGAGAGAGAGATAAAGGAGATGGAGATAAAGGAGAAGGAGAGATAGATAAAGGAGAAGAAAGGAGGGCGATAAAGGAGGAGAGATGAAGGAGGGGGGAGAGAGAGAGAGAGAGGGGGAGAGGGAGGGAGGTTAGGACAGATCAACACTGAGATATCGGTAAGCTTTTGGTATCCTAGCAACAGTGTGTCAGTTGATCAGTCCAGAACAGTGTTGAACATTTTTTTTTACAGTGTCGGTGGCCCATCATCCATATCTTCATCACATCATTATCATAATGAGCATAACAACATATACTGTACCAACCACAGTCTGCTGCTTTGCTCGTAATCTCAACTGACGGGCGGGTCACCAGGCGCCTATTGAAGTTGATGTTAAGAGCCTACAGCGCACCAGCCAAAAAAAGACCCTCCATGTTGCTTTTTCCGCTGTTGGAATAAACAAGAGGAGGGAGCGATGACTCACAACCACAGCTAATGGTTAGAGAGAGAGACCCAACCTGGCACAACAATGGCCCACCATTAATAACAGCAGTGTTTTTTTGTTGTTTTGTTTGTCTGTCTACTCACCCACTCCCCACCTCCACCTCCTCCCACTCACACTCCCACGCTTTGCTTTTTACACTTCACCCTTTTCTATGGTCTGCCGGGAAACACCGGCAATAACCTGTGCAGTTAAATGTTATCAGAAAAAGCGGGTAGCACTTTAGTAGGCTAGCCGACAATCGATCGCTTTAGATATTATCAACAGGCTGAGAAAAAGTGAGTCATTGACGACAAGAAGTGTTGCCAGATCTGGCAAGTCAAGGTAAGTATTATGACTTAGCAAAAACATGTCGGTTGATCGACAACAAAGACAGTGTTGCCAGATCTGGTGAGAAAAAGCAAGCATTGTCAACTTCCCAACTCCCTAAAAAATAGGGATCTAATTTCATGTCTGTCTGTTCGTCTTTCCTCGTCCAGGTAATTACTACCGCCTCCCAAACCACCGGGACGCGTTGCTCTGCGGGAACGGCAGTGGCGCCGGGTAAGCATCCACATGTTTTATATGGCCAATCAGTGGGAATATCATGCACCCTCGAGGTGCTGGTTTCCCGCCACAAGGAGATCAAAAATACATCTGGGAATTTAAAATGGCTGATTAACGATGGCCATTACTGCTGTGTGTTACTTAATGTCTTTGTATTTCATTTGTGGGCAGTATGGTATTCATTATTTATGTAATTTTCACTTCATATTATTATTATGGTTTGCTTTCGCCCCCTAATGGATCTGAGCCGATTATTGCTGGTTTTATGTGGTTATTCAGAGATGAGGATATCAAGTGTGCCACTTGTGGCAGCACTTGTCAGTTAATGTCAAAATGATTCATTTTGAAATGGCCGTAATTAGTGTGTTCTTTACACCCCGAGCAGGTCAATTGCATGCTCAACAACAACATACTACTGTACATAACGACATGAGTCAGTCCAAATGACGTTATTTTCTTTTATTTTGCAATCAAATTTTGTATACAACAAAAACAAAACAAAATCACATTTTCCACCTCAGATCTTGCATATAGAGACTCCAATAAGCTTCCACTATCATAGAACATGATATATTGACTTGCATTAAACGTGCCTTATTTTCCAAAAAATGTGCGTGTGGCGACAGGTTGTGTCCGGAGGGCTACATTTGCGTCAAGGCGGGCCGTAACCCCGACTACGGCTACACCAGCTTCGACACCTTCAGCTGGGCGTTCCTCTCGTTGTTCCGCCTAATGACCCAGGACTACTGGGAGAACCTATACCAGCAGGTAGGCAGGGACCCCACCACCACCACCACCGCTACCCACAACTAGGGGCGGGAATCACAGAGTAGCTCACGATACGATACTCTCGCGATACTTTGCCCACGATAACGATGGTATCACAATACAGCAATACTCAATGCATTGCAAGACAATTCATCTAAAAAATACCCTTTGACAATTTGACAACTGAGATGAAACGATGTACAACAAAGTGCATAGAGTCTTAGCTTAGTGCCTCTATAACACACACACACACACACACTGACTGCAACATTTTGTCCATCAATCCAATGTTAACTTCCTACCAATTTACCCTCATTCATTTGTTAAGCACCACCATGTGGAGTCATGAAGTAGTAACTCTGGTAAGTCAAAATGGTAACACGCTTAATGTGGGGGATTTTCTAATAAAAATATCGATATTTGGCTATCGATAGTGTAACACAAGAGGAAGTATCAGGATATATTCCAGTATCGATAATCCAACCCCTACCCATAACCTAGTCTGACAAATCAGACTTTAGATTAATATCTAAAGTCTGATGGCAGAAGACCTCAATCTGGGAATTTGTTTTGTTTCCTATTTGTTTTTCGACCAATCATGTTGGGACTCTGTAAGCGTGTGATTGTGTTTTCGGTGCCTTCTCCTTCCCCAGACACTGCGGGCGGCAGGGAAACCCTACATGATCTTCTTTGTGCTGGTCATCTTCCTGGGCTCCTTCTACCTGGTAAACCTGATCCTGGCCGTGGTGGCCATGGCCTACGACGAGCAGAACCAGGCCACCATTGAGGAGGCCCTGCAGAAGGAGGAGGAGTTCCAGGCCATGCTGGAGCAGCTGAAGAGACAGCAGGAGGAGGCACAGGTGAGGCACCTCCTGGGTCTGTCTGCCCATCTAATTTCTTGCCTCTCACTCAATGTCATATCTTGGAAATGTCTTATCTTTTTTTGGACCTATTTTTGGACCTTAGTCCACCATGTTTAATATTTTACACCTTTGCAAAAGACCTTTGCTACATTAGCCTTGGGTTTCATTTATGATCACTACCATGTGTGTTTTCTTTCCACTATGTAGACGACACTCATATTGTGATCATGAGAAGTTCACAGTACAGAGTGACCATGTTATACTGCACATTTGACCGTAAAACACTTAATAACGGCCTCCATTTTTTTTAGCACTCGGTGCCATGGCAGGTCATAAATCTGTCGCTATTAATCCATCTCTGCCAGAACTCTCCTCTTATAGCTCTTTAACGAGAGCCTCCGGCGTGCACTGCTCTTCCGGTTGCCGTGACAACTGTGCGTCTTGACGACTTGGTGTGCACTCCCATTGGCCAGCAGGTTGCCGCGGAAGCAGCGGCAGCCCCGGAGAGTGCCGAGTACAGCGAGAGAGGAGGAGGGAGAGTAGGAGGGGCCCTCACCTCGGAGTCGTCATCTGGAACGTCCAAGCTCAGCTCCAAGAGCGCCAAGGAACGACGCAACCGACGCAAGAAGCGGAGGCAGCGGGAGGAGGAGGAGGAGCGGGGGGGCCGGGACAAGGTCCACAAGTCAGAGTCCGAGGACAGTATCAAGAGGTCCAGCTTCCGCTTTTCCATCGACGCCAACCGGCTCTCCTATGAGAAGAGATGCTCCTCGCCCAATCAGGTACAGAATAAAACTAAACTGGCATAAAAAACCTTAGCAAAGCCACTGTTGGCAGACAATTGTTAAAAGTCATTGTTGTTGTTTTAATAAACTACTTCAGACACTAGACTCTCACATCTGTTATTAACCTGACCATCTAGTTCTTCTCCACGGCAAATTACTTCGCAAAATGTTCTCTCTCTCGCTCTCTCTATCCTGGTATTTACGGCCCTTCTGCTCTCAACTCCTCAAACATGTTGATTACCATCGCTCTGTATCTCCCCTCTAACCTCCCATTCTTTCCCTGTTTTTCTCTGTAACCTCCCTCTATTTTCTCTGTAACTATAACGCTTTCCCGTCCCTCCCTGTGGGTCTCTCCATTTTCCCCTCTTTCTCTGCCACTGTCTCTCTATCTCCCTCCTCTGTCCGCACTACCCCTCTTCCCTCTATCACCCCCCCTCCCTCCCTCCCTCCATCTCCCCCACCCCAGTCCCTGCTCAGCATCCGCGGCTCACTGTTCTCGCCGCGGCGCAACAGCCGCGCCAGCCTCTTCAGCTTCCGGGGGGCGCGCGCGCGACGCAGGCTCGGAGAACGACTTTGCCGACGACGAGCACAGCACGATGGAGGAAGGGGGCTATGGTGGGGACAGCCGGCGCGGCTCGCTGTTTGTGCCACGCCGACTGGAGCGGCGCTACAGCACAGCTAGCCAGGGCAGCCTGAGTGGTGGCGCCGCCATGCGCATCCTGCATCTGCCTGCCAACGGGAAGATGCATTGTGCCGTCGACTGCAACGGCGTGGTGTCGCTGGTGGGCGGCGTGGCTTCGGCAGCGGTGGCACCACCCACCTCCCCGCCCGGGGGTCTCCTGGTAGCCCACGAGGTGACTCTAGTTCTCGCTCTCACTCTCGCTTCCCCACACCATTAATAGTAGATAGTGGGAGGAGCTTGACTGTTTGTCTCCCCCCCCCCCCCCCCCCCACACACACACACGCACACTCACTGTTCCCCTGTTGCTGCTTGGATGTGGAGTTAAAAATGGCCACCCTGAAGAGGGTCTTTTATGGGCCACTGTCAAATGTCAAAATACAACAGGTAAATACTAAATCAGTTGAGATGTAGACCCCTGAGTGCTCTATATCTAAACATCCTCAGACTTCCCAAAATAGTTTCTACCCATAATCCCATTCATTATGTTATGTCAGACAGAATAGTTTTCAGAAACAACCGAATCAAATTGCTGAATAATGTACCCAGCAAACTTAAATCTTTTATTCCAAATCAGAATCCAAATGGGAAAAGGTGCTCGCTTCAGTCTCTTGCACATCTCTTGTCCTGACGTTTCCTTTTTCTTCAGGGGACGACGACAACGGATTCTGAGCTAAAGAAGAGGTGCTCCAGTTTCCACCAGCCATCCATGGACTACCTGCAGGAGCCAACCACCCGGCAGAGAGCTATGAGCATCGCCAGCATCCTCACCAACACAATGGAGGGTAAGGGAGGACGTAGTCTAACAAAGCAGACTTTAGATTAATTATCTAAACTCTGAAAGCAGACAAGCCCAAATCGGGGTTAACAGGAGTTTCACTTTCTTTCTCTTCATATTTGTTTGGACCAATCATGTTGCTGGAGGTGGTGATCTGTAAGCTCGTGATTGGCAGCGAACACAAACGGGCAGCACTAGTGAACTTTTCCCGGTGGGAAGACAAGCGGAAAAATCCTGTCCGGACACCAACGTTCTCAGAAAAAGTGTCTGTAAAGGTTTCAAATCAACAGCGTGTAGACTGGCGACTGTGGAAATACATTTAATAAAATCCCTTCTGAAAGCTTCATCCACTCATGCAAATGAGTTTCTCTTAACGAAATCTAGAAAATCTCCATAACAAAACAGGAAACAGGAAACAAGACGTAACTCCGCCTCTTTCAGTTTTTGGTTTCCGGCCCAGGGTCTGTGAAATCTTCAACCAGAATCAGTAGTTGTAACTCAGCAGTAACTGTACAAACTGCTATAACATAGTAGGACCGCTGGATCAGTAGTTCTGCTATAACATAGTAGGACCGCTGGATCAGTAGTTCTGCTATAACATAGTAGGACTGATGGATCAGTAGTTCTACTATAACATGGTAGGACTGCTGGATCAGTAGTTCTGCTATAACATAGTAGGACCGCTGGATCAGTAGTTCTGCTATAACATAGTAGGACCGCTGGATCAGTAGTTCTGCTATAACATAGTAGGACTGATGGATCAGTAGTTCTACTATAACATGGTAGGACTGCTGGATCAGTAGTTGTGCTATAACATAGTAGGACTGCTGGATCAGTAGTTCTGCTATAACATAGTAGGACTGATGGATCAGTAGTTCTACTATAACATGGTAGGACTGCTGGATCAGTAGTTCTACTATAACAGTAGGACTGCTGGATCAGTAGTTCTGCTATAACATAGTAGGACCGCTGGATCAGTAGTTCTACTATAACAGTAGGACTGCTGGATCAGTAGTTCTGCTATAACATAGTAGGACCGCTGGATCAGTAGTTCTGCTATAACAGAGTAGGACTGCTGGATCAGTAGTTCTGCTCTAACAGAGTAGGACTGCTGGATCAGTAGTTCTGCTATAACAGAGTAGGACTGCTGGATCAGTAGTTCTGCTCTAACAGAGTAGGACTGCTGGATCAGTAGTTCTGCTATAACAGAGTAGGAGTGCTGGATCAGTAGTTCTGCTCTAACAGAGTAGGACTGCTGGATCAGTAGTTCTGCTATAACAGAGTAGGACTGCTGGATCAGTAGTTCTGCTCTAACAGAGTAGGACTGCTGGATCAGAAGTTCTACTGCAGGGAGGATGCAACTCTTGGTGGCCATGGTTTTATGACGTTCTTGGGACAAGAAGTGGTACAATGTATAAAATCATAACATGATTTTCTCATTGGTGTTCCCTATATCATGAAAATATCCTGCTAAAAAATCAAAGCATTGCTGTGTGTTTTATGTCATGCCTTTAATGCCATGTTAGACATTTGCCTTGCCCAAGAGTTTCATTCTACAAAATGACCATGTTGTACTGCACATTGATTGGGTGGATTGACAAACCATAAACTGGTTGGTTGTCTCAGTTGTCTCAAAGTTTTTATGTAGCTTACATTTACTTCAATGCAACACAGTCCTAATTTCTATCCAATAATTGCTACATATGTATTTGTTTTATAATACGTGTTATTATTGTATTCATATACTATTCAATATTATATTATAAATATATACAGGGTCAATAATGCCAGAGTGGAAAACTACAGGCCAAGCATTTGTTTTAATATGTAACCCTGGATTTTTTTACCTGCCAAATGTTCATTCATTTTGATCCCTGAATATATATATTTATTTAGCTGCTATATTTAGCTATTTATTATACATGTTTAAATATTACATATATTCTACCCTTTCAGAACTAGAAGAGTCGAGACAGAAGTGCCCGCCCTGCTGGTACAAGTTCGCCAACACCTACCTGATCTGGGACTGCTACCCGGCCTGGCTGAGAATCAAGGAAGTGGTGAACATGGTGGTAATGGACCCCTTTGTGGACCTGGCCATCACCATCTGCATCGTCCTCAACACGCTTTTCATGGCCATGGAGCACTACCCCATGACCCTAGAGTTTTACAACGTGCTATCTGTGGGGAACCTGGTGAGTTGGCGGTGTATACCAAACAAAATAAATCAGAGCTTGAATTCCCCATGGCGATGGTGACTAGCTTCAACTCACCACTTTCACTCAAAAATGACGACGTCATTGTGTGTACATTGATTGTTTTCAATGTACAAGGACACGGTTTGTGACACTCCCTGTGGAGCACATAACCGTGAGTTGATGTGACGCTGATGGCGACGTGACGCAGCATTGTCAGTGGAGCCCCGGGGTTAGTCATTAAGCAGAGTGGTTTCCGAATTGTGGGTCAGGATCCATAAGTGGGTCACAGCAGGGGACCAAGTGAGTTATAGGTCGGCCATAATAAACATTAACTGTATATCTAATATACCAAAAACCAGGGCTCCGAACCGGTTCAAGGAACGAAAACGAAAACCGAAAACGAACGGAATTTTACGAGGAACGGAAACGGAAACGAAAACCAAATGGTCTTCAACTGTTCCGGAACAGAAACGTTATTCTGAAATCCCCAAAACCGGTTAATAACGTTTTTTTTTCGTTCTCTATATACCGTAAAACTTCCAATAAAAGCGGGGTCCCTAATAGACGCAGGGGTGTGGCGACACGTTTTGACAAATAAACGCAGGTCTCCAAATGAGGCCGGATCTGGATTTTATCTAAATTATTTCTTGAACGACTTAAGCCGTTTAGATCACCTACACAAAGATACGGTAACCGTTTAAACGTCTGTCCATATGGCCATAACGCACATCGTTGGATCAGTTAGATTCTCCACAGATAAATCATTCAGTTCATTTAACACAAACTATGAACACCAACGCATAATTCATCCAGACTTACCGGTAAACAAGAGAGACGGGGAAAAGGTCTGACTTCCAACTTTTGAAGCGATCATAAAGTCCGTACGGTGTGTGTCCGTTCCTGCATTGTTTATATTCCTTAAGTCCGTAAGGGTCCACCGGTCAAAAGAATCAATGGGTTTCATTAAATTAATCCGAGTTGTGAATAATATCATGTGAAATCCGTTGCTCACTGTCTGTTTACTGTCTGTATGCTGGCTGTCGTAAATCTTCCGCTGCCGTAAAACGACGTTCACGTTCGAGCGTCACCGCGGACCTAAGGCCGGCGGGGGTGCCCGCAATAGTAACACAAACACACCGCGGGCCGACGGGGGGGGGGGGGGGGGGGGGGGGGGGGGGGGGGGGGGGGGGGGGGGGGGGGCGCAATAGTAACACCACCCGCGGGGGGGGGGGGCGCGCAATAGTAACACACCACGGACCTACGGCCGGCGGGGGGGGGGGGCGCAATAGTAACACACCGCGGAGGCCCAATAACACTGCCGGAACGTTAAGAACGAACGTTATTTTACGTTCCGAACCGGTTCAGGAACGATATGTTGGTGGCGGAACGCAAGAACGAAAACGTTAAATATACCGGTTCCGTTCGGAACGGAAAGATTGAAAAATAATTTCGTTTTCAAGCCCTGCCAAAAACATACATTCATGCCTGTCTGTTTCATTTGTATTTAATTAGAATGTTTGAGGACTGAAAAGGGGAGACATTCTGAAACGTTTTTGACACGGTAATGAGAAAGTATATTTTTTACTGCACAAAATATTTGGTGGTTCCTGGGCCAGATGTTCCTCCACAGGTGGCTCACGGTATGAACACGTCTGGGAACCCCTTTTAGCAGACGCTTTTCTCAGACCAATTTTTTGATGCATGTTATTAATGAGCAGGTAGGGGGTTAGGGCATTTTGCTGAAGGAGGTCTACAGGTTAAGGTGTGGAATGGGGGATAATACCCTGTGCCTTGCTTTAAAAAACTCTTCATCCATATTTAATATATGGGCCTTTTGAGACCTGACAAACATCTGAGATGAAGCAAACCATGCAATATTTTGATATACAAGTTGTGCGGGCTTTGGCAATATCTTTGTTGTAATTTTCCTTCGACCTACTTCACTCTAACGTGTTCTATTCCCCATGGCGGTCAGTCATTACAAATCAATCGATACCTATTTCCTCCCTCTGTGGGTGGTGTCAAAACTCATTCTCAAGATTGGTTTGTCAACACATGGTGCAGACATGCCACTTAAAATGAAATCCACTTTTTGTTCCAATGTATTTGTGCCTTTTTCACTTTAGCCAATTTGTCATTATCGGTGTCCAAAGGACATCCTTATCCACTGATCATTAAATCCATTTTTTCTTCATCTCTGTACATCAATTTGGTCCCCGGAGGGAAAATCACAATTTTGAACAAAAGTGATGACTTCAGTCAGTGAAAAAGTTGGGGCTTAAAAAAAAAACAGATTTCAAACCTGACCAACAGGGAGCTTGGTGGATTCCTCTGTTCCTCTCTCTATGTCTCTGCAGGTGTTCACGGGCATCTTCACCGCCGAGATGTGCTTCAAGATAATCGCCCTGGACCCATACTACTACTTCCAGGAGGGCTGGAACATCTTTGACAGCATCATCGTCAGCCTCAGTCTGATGGAGCTCGGCCTGTCCAATGTGGATGGACTGTCGGTGCTCAGGTCCTTCCGATTGGTGAGTCTGAATCCAATACTCATAACCAATGTTAAGTCGGTAGAAAATTATCGTATTGGAGTGTCTGATATCAAAAACATACATCGAACATGGCAGATGTTAAAGAAGAGACAATTGAGACTTTATGGGTGTATGAAATGGAGAAAATCTATTTTAATATACCGAGCTGTAAAAGTCATACATGTTTAGTTCAGACATTTGAATCCGAATACAAACTGTGCTGTCTCTGCATCCAAACTGTCATTTTGCCACAGAATGCTCCTTAAGCTAAGAAGAATACCTCAAGCGGTTTGAAGGTGTCCTAATTGCTTGATAACTTTTCTTTTATTTATTGCCCGTGGGGTGTCTGGTGGGGTTGCTTTGGGCCACTTAACTCTGCCCCTCTATTGTTTTGTCTTTTAAAACCAAAGGCAACAGTTCATGTGTGGATTTTTTTAACTAGATTTCAACATACGTACAAATGACACATTTGACACATGTATCACTCTTATTTATTTTAATGTCAATATATGATGTTAATGTCATAAAAAAAAAATGTTGCACTGCTTAACCCATATTGTTGAACATTTGTAGATCCAATATTTAAATGCTGCTCTAACTTTATTTTGCTCAATGTCAGCTGAGGGTTTTCAAGCTGGCCAAGTCATGGCCCACCCTGAACATGCTGATCAAGATCATCGGTAACTCGGTGGGCGCTCTGGGCAACCTGACCCTGGTCCTCGCCATCATTGTCTTCATCTTCGCGGTGGTGGGCATGCAGCTGTTTGGCAAGAGCTACAAGGAGTGCGTGTGCAAGATCGACGCCGATTGCCAGCTGCCACGCTGGCACATGCACGACTTCTTCCACTCGTTCCTCATCGTGTTCCGCGTGTTGTGCGGCGAGTGGATCGAGACCATGTGGGACTGCATGGAGGTGGACGGCCAGAGCATGTGCCTCATTGTCTTCATGATGGTCATGGTCATTGGCAACTTGGTGGTAGGTCGTTCTTTGGTTCCTCCGTCGGTTATTTCAGGTTCAGTGCAGAAGGTTGCAGGTGGGGCATTTAATGTAAAATATGATTGTTTTGTGGCAGTTGGGTTGAAAAGTAAAGTACCTGTTCCTCCCTTGTCTTTCACTAAACTTGTCTTTGATGCTTTTGGTGAAATAAGTGCCATTTTTCGGTTCTACTTGGCTCCTTCGATTCTGGAGCCAAGATGTTCAGATCTGGTCCGCTCCAGCGATCCTTCGAGGAGTTAAATCCACTTTTCATCTCCCAGGTCCTGAACCTCTTCCTGGCCTTGCTTCTGAGCTCCTTCAGCGCCGACAACCTGGCGGCCACGGACGACGACAACGAGATGAATAACCTGCAGATCGCAGTGGGCCGCATCCAGCGGGGCATTGCCTTCTTCAGGGCGACCCTGCGACATTTCCTGCAGAGACTCTGTGGAGGCGGGACCGGTGGCAAGAGTCCTGCTCTGCCCGAGGAGAGCAAGCCACTGGACGAGCTGCAAAGCAACGGCAAGGGCAACTGCATCTCCTCCAACCACACGGCGGTGGAGGTCACCACCAAGGAGCCCAGCCCGGTGGGGGGGTACCTGAAGGAAGGCAACAGGCGCCCGGGAGGGGGGATCCTGGTGGGGATGGGTGTCGGTGGGGACAGCAGCCCGATGGAGAAGTACCCCATGGAGGACTGTGACTACATGTCCTTCATTCACAACCCCAGCCTGACAGTCACGGTGCCCATCGCTGTCGGCGAGTCAGACTTTGAGAACCCCAACACAGAAGACTTCAGCAGCGATTCATCCGATGTCGAAGGCAGCAAAGAGGTAGGAGCAGGGTTCTTTGCAGATGGCTGGATTGTTTTTCGATTCACACTGTTGTGAAATGTGTAATGGCTGACATTTAACACAAGCCAGCCTACGTATGTCACGACTCACGAAATGTAGAGGGTACAGAATTTTTGTGCAATTTCAGTCCCAAGAGTTTAATCTAGATATATCTAGATTCATTCCTAGAAACATGGATCATTCAGTATTAACCAGTAAAGGTTCAAGTATTTGTTTCTTGTCCTAAAGTCCATGGCATTATATCAGCCATGACACATGGTGACTCGACATTGTCTTCAGCTAGCGTAGCAGGTCTCAATTTTCAGATGTACCCATTAGATCATAGACTCTGGCTACAATGAATGAGACTCATTGTAGCCATGGTCCCACATGCTTACCACTCGGGCAATGCTAGCTAAGGTTGCGTCGAACATTCTTTGTACGATGGCGCATTACGATCAATAATAAACTACAATACGCAATTCTTATTTTCAATAAGAATTGCTATTTTTGTTTTGTGTTCTTGCTTGTGTTGTGTTGTGACTCAAGGGAGCCCTTATGAATGTACTTGAGTGGTACCACACAATGGTCCATGTGTCGCTTTCTATGTATCCAATGCAGATATCTTTACTATTGCCAGGATTTCTACCTTATACTTTGTTATCTTATGTGTGTAGCTAACCCCTCCTCAACCCCCACCCCTCTTTCCTCCCCCCTATACTGTGGCTTTCGTGTGAAAAGTGAAGGTGAAAGCAGGAAAAAAAAAATCTGGTTGTATGCTGGCTTTCAGTGTGTCTGACTTACCCTCTTTAACCCCCCCCCCCCCCCCCCCCCCCCGTTTGTTATTGCAGCGGTTTCACAGACGCTCTCAAGGTTATCAATGAGAGGACAATTGTAAGAGCACTTTATTGCACCTTGGCTATCCATGAGGACTGCCTATGCCATTTTATTACAGATAACCGTTTTATTTATTGATTTTTTGTTTTAGCACCCATTTTTATTTTTCGTTCTTTGCCTGGTCTGCCCTCCGACACCCCCCCCCCCCCCCCCCCTCCCCACCCCAGCCGTTGTTTGACAGCAGCACACCCAATGCTGTGGTCGCTCTCTCTCTTGTCTTCTACCCTTCATGGTTGAGCCTCAGACTGCATCATGGTTCCAGACCAAAGGAATGGGCAATCTCACCACCACCACATCGCTCTCTCTCTCTCTCTCTCTCTCTCTCTCTCTCTCTCTCTCTCTCTCTCTCTCCATTGATTGACCAACTACTCATTCATGTCCATGTTTTTATTTTTCATTTAGTTCCCCTTTGAGTCCATTGCTTGGTTTTTATGAATTGGGTGTGGGACATGATTGGCATCCAGCACTGAGGTGGAGTTCAGAGTGGAGTAGTGTTGTAGAGAGGGAAGGGAGGGGACATTGAAATAAGGGGAAGAAGAGGAATGGATTTTGCTGCAATCAGACAAAATTCATTGTTCTGGTACCATGGCCCATGCATAGTCATCACATACTCGTACCATTTCCATGATACTAAAATAATGGAATGATGAAAGATTCTGATGAAAGATTAAAAAAATGATTTCCAGTTTGGTATGTCGAAAGGACAAACCAGGTTTTATTTTTACTGGAATGCAGTAATGAATAATGCAATAACACATGGCAAACAACATGGCATTTTATCCTCTGATAATGTTGGGACGTTTAAATAATGGTGGTTTGTAGAGGCATTAATAATAATCGCCTGTTTCTAAGCCTGTGTTATCCATTTTGCGTTGTTTGAACTAATATGAAGTTTGCCTTTTTAAATCTTAAAAAAAAGGTGCAACAAATGACTCCATTTGTAACATTTTTGAATCGGATCGATGGAGAACGCAAATCGTGGACCAAAGGTCAATGGTCCAATTTTTCAGCGGAAACAGAGTTGATTTTACAGAGCTGTACTCAGTATAGAACTTAAATTAGAAAATAGCTGAGTGTGATGGTTCCCCTTTAAGAGAAGGAGAGTGTGTGAGCGTTAGGGGAAAACGCTCCCTGATTATTTATTGGTGAGCAGCATGCTTCCATCATTCCCACGCCGTATTAGCTGGGTTCCACCGCAATCAGGGCTGCTGCACTGTCTAGGATGACATGTTCCACAACTTTGCATGCTAGCATAATTCAGACATCATTTAGCTTTCTGAGGACCACAAATAATTTAGACATAAGCCTTCAAGAACCACATTTAAACTATGGAAACACACAGACTAGACACCGGTATTGATATATATATATATGAGTGTATAGTATATATAATGGTGTGACCATATGCAGATGATAGTGTAATATACCAACCTAACAAGATTATTTTGATAGATGGGTTGTGAGTGATGTCAGTTATGTTTCAGAGATGACAGTGTGAATAATAGTTAAACTCTGTGCTCTAAGCAACCTGAGTTTTGAGTTAGTTTTAATATTCCATATGCTTGATGAAATTCATGCATCTCCAAGTACAGAGCAAATTCATTTTAAAGGTTATGTACTGTTAAGTGCTAATCAAACATATTTTATGCATGGTGAAAACACCACATCACATTCTGTCTTATTAACAGTGCACAGTACTGTTTTTTGCTGGTAAGCTAATGTGGTTACCGTCTACTTCAACACAAACGGATGAAGCCTGTATACTGCTTTGAAGGAATGTAAAAAAAAGTGTTTTCATGTCCTTGGAAAATGTTCAGCTTTTTTTTTTTTCTTCTGTTGGTTGGGGTCATAGGTTTTGGGGACTGGGATGATTATCTGCAAGCATACATTTGGAAACTACAGCTAAATTCTTGAAAACCATTTTTCAGTGGACATGAAAATACTTTGGCACATGTTATGCTTGGTACTATTTCAGCCTTGGATTGGTAATGCACTGGAATATTGCATGCAACTCCTCCTCAAATCGAGGTCTCATCAAAAGTACCCACAGCGCATTTTTCCTGCAAGGCCTACATCCTTGTCACGCGTGACTATAGATGTAGCACCTTAATCCGATTCAACCCTGAAAACCCCCAAACTAAATTACCATCAAAGCCTGGAGGTACTTTTGATCAATGCTGCATGTGATTACGATGAAATGTGAGAGTAATGAAGAGAATGCTACCGAAGGGACCAACTCTGTGAGCTAGTGCGGTTTCTAACCTGCGAACTAACATGTCATATGGCACTGTACGTAGTCTCACAAATCAGACTTTAGATTAACGCCTAAAGTCTGATGGCAGACGAGCTCAAATTTGGGTGAAGGAGTGTTTCATTTTTCTTCTCCCTTCAAATTTATTTCGACCAATCATGTTACTGGGGGTGGGGATCTGTAGACGTGCGTTACATGGAACGGGTTTCTACTGGAAACAACCTGACCGGCGAAAAAAAATTGTCTGACCAATAATCTTGGATCCTGATAACTTAAATGTGAGCATCATCTTCCCATTGTCGGTATCCCTCCTTGGCCAGCAGCGAAAACAAACTCGGCCACCACTGGTAAACTACACTTTTCCCGTAGCCGGTGGGAAGACAAGTTAAAACCCCAACGTCCTGAGACAAAGTTGTCTGTAAAAGCTTAAAATCAAACCTGTGTAGTAGACTGGCCACTGTAGAAGTAATCGTCTTCTGAAACCTCCATCTCCCCCCAGAAGTTCGGCGATAGCATTGTCGAACTTCTGGATCCGAGATTAAACTGTACGTGACGTGACATGGAAAAATTACTGGTGACGCTTAAGCTCAGAGGGTTGGCTCCGATATAGCCTGGACTTGATGATGTTGTATTTTGATGTTTTTCCTTCGCTATCCCATCCTCTTTCCCCCACCCTGTATCAGAAAATAGATATAGAGCCCCGGCACCCGAGCTCCTCCGAGGGTAGCACAGTGGATATGCGACCCCCTGGAGACGGGTGCGAGTCGGTGGAGATGGAGCCGGAGGAGTCCCTAGACCCGGAGGCGTGCTTCCCCGAAGGTGAGGTGGGAGGGGAGACGAGGGGGAGGTGTATAGTTGGAGGGTGTACCTCCAAGAGAACAGTACAAATGAGTCATCTCACTCACTGCCACATACTTGAAAATCAAGAGGATTCAACGCAACTCATTGCCTTTGTTTAAATTTCTAAATCTAATGTAACTACTTTTTGTAGCCAAAATAGTGTGTAATTGGTGGACACTATACAAGGTTAAGAACCTGTGGCTTTATGGTTTTTATATTTCTTGCCGGCAGGTTGTGTGTGCACGGTCCAGTGCTGCCAGGTGAGTGTGGAGGAGGGTAACTGGAAGAGCTGGTGGACACTGAGGAAGACCTGCTTTGTCATAGTGGAGCACAACTGGTTTGAGTCCTTCATCATCTTCATGATCCTGCTCAGCAGTGGAGCCCTGGTAAGCTAGTGTGTTTTATTTGTGTGCATTTCCTCAGACAATGTGTTTGCTCACACCCATTTGTGCAGATATCTGGAAAGTTGATTGTGGTTATTTTTTCCCACTCTCCTCTTCGAACCACTTACTTCCTGATCCCCCTTTGTTTTACTTGTAGTGAATTCAGATACATGTCATTAAGGAGCAGGTATGGAGCAGGCGTCTTGCTCAGGGATGCCCTAAAGCAGTGGTTCTCAAAGTGGGGTCCATGGCATATAGCTAAGGGGTCCGCAAAATAATGAATAAAACACCTACATCATTTATCAAAATAAAAAAAATTATTACAATAAAACAAGCGTACCTTTGAGATAATTACTCACGCCGTCATTTTTTTCAAGGGGTACATAACTTGAAAGTTCAATGAGCCAGTAGGGGGAGCACAAATTTCCAATGCATGTTATTAATACATTTCCCGGGCAAGTAATACAATTACAATATATTTTTTCGGGTACGTGTTCAGTGGGTAAGATTCAGGTTGCAAACTATAACAATGGTAGCGGGTCCTTGTAAATATGTATCCATTCTAAGGGGTCCCTAAAACCCCTGCCCTACAGGTACCCCCAAACACCCAAAACCCTTCCATACCTTCTGACTGAAGACTGCTTGTTTTGGCAGGCATTTGAGGACATCTATATCGAGCAGCGGAGGACAGTGAAGACGGTGCTGGAGTATGCAGACAAGGTCTTCACGTATGTCTTCATCCTGGAGATGCTGTTGAAGTGGGTGGCGTACGGTTTCGTCAAGTACTTCACCAACGCCTGGTGCTGGCTGGACTTTCTCATTGTTGATGTATGTATCAAACTAGTCTTCTGATCACAGTTTATGTGCGGGCGCTAACACAAGTGGATTATTACTTTAATGATCCATTTACCTCCAATTTTATGTTTAGTTATTCTTTATGCATTTATTTATTGCCCTGATCTCCCCTCTGCGATCAAAGTATTATCTTGTCTTATCTTAGTTGAGCTTATTATGAACTTATTATGTTAGCATAGGTTATCTATTTATTTTTGTTTAATTTATTGTTAGAATAGTTAATTTTAGCTTAGCTCAGTTTTGTATTCTATTGCAGTTTAGCTTGGCTTTTTTTTAGCTTGCCTTAGATAAAATTTAATTGTAGCTAATTGAATCTTAGCATCAGCAGTCTGCTAATATCGCTAATATTAATATCCATGACAAAAATACACTAATCTCCAGCTGTGTTTGAATTTCCTAGCTCTGTGGGCTGCAGGTATGTTAAAGCCTGGTTGATACTTGCCACAGCCGTAATGCACATAGCCATGAACTGCTGGTAAAATAAGCACAGAAAACAATATCTTGTGTGAACTCAACAATTGAACTTTGAGGTTTTCATAAAGGCCCCTTAATGTATAACTTGGTTTTGGCTGCTATGATACATTAGCGAGACACAAAAGTGGCAACTTTTAAACTACTATAGGTTAACTGTAAATCAGATGTGATTCTGTCTCACCTTCCACCATCTACGTCTCCCCGGTCTTCATTCAGGTGTCTCTTGTTAGCTTGGTAGCTAACGCACTGGGCTACTCTGAGCTGAGCGCCATTAAATCTCTGCGAACACTGCGCGCCCTTCGACCCCTGAGGGCCCTTTCCCGCTTCGAGGGCATGAGGGTAAGTACCGTGGTGGGAGGTAGGCCTGCAGTTTTGATTTCTAGTTGAGGGCTAACAAAACATGTATTTGTATATTTTGAGAAGGATGATTGCATGCCATTTGTAGCTCTGTCAATTAGTCTTCTTTCTGTGTGGTTTTAATGCCGTTTTTCCTCTATCTGCATGCGTTTCTTCACATTGTGTCAATGGAATTATTTATGACTGTATATAGTTGTAGTTTTTTCTAACTTTGCGTGTGTGGTGCTCTTGGATCTGTAATTGATTTATTTGTTGTTGTGTCTTCTTTCATTTACAGTCAAACAAAATGTTGTGACTTCATCCCGCCTCTAAGGTTTTTTTCTGTTTTTGCTTTTTTATCTCTCAAATGTGATGTCATCTTTCTTTCCAACACTTTTTATTGAAGTCTTCTTTTTTAGAAACATATTACTGTAAATAGATCGATTAAGTGTATGCTGTTAGTTATGAAATCCAGAACGAATAACAAAACATTTTATAAATAAAGTGATTATGGTATAGATATTACATTTTCAAAGCTACACAGGGTAATGTATGTTTACAATTAAGTATTAAAAAAAAGGTACACAACCTCTTAGTATTAGTAGTTATTCAAATATCTAAAGAAATTTGGGTTGTGAAAATAGGTATTTATATTTATTTTATATTTATTATCAAAACCAGATTTTTTAGAAAAAAACCCAACTAATTCAAAGCTAGCAAATCATGGAAGCCGCAGAAAATTCGAGAGGACGACAGCGACAAATGATCTAAAACTTTGTTTCCATGCGTGGGCGGACGGACCCTCCCTCAGGTGGTGGTGAACGCTCTCCTGGGCGCCATCCCGTCCATCATGAACGTGCTGCTGGTCTGCCTCATCTTCTGGCTCATCTTCAGCATCATGGGCGTCAACCTGTTCGCCGGCAAGTACTACTACTGCGTCAACACCACCAGCAACGAGATCTTCCCCGTCAGCATGGTCAACAACCGCAGCGAGTGCATGGCGCTGGTCAATGAGAGTGCCCGCTGGAAAAACGTCAAGATCAACTTCGACAACGTGGGCGCCGGGTATCTGGCGCTGCTGCAAGTGGTGAGACTCTGTGGTGCTTACACTACACCGCATGCTTGTAAAATGCGCTATCAAAGGGTTTTTTGTCCATACAAGCATTGCCATGTGTAAATCCAAAGGTTTTTCATCAGGCGCAAATCGTTTTTCACCTTGCGCTTTTTCCAAAGCGGTTGGCTTTGAAGACCGTTTTCTTGGTTATTGAACCCCTAGCCCCCTGATGGTGAGCTAGCTAGCTAGGGAGCCATTCTGCTAAATGAAGAACCATGGTGGTCAGCAGTGGAGGAAGTCAATGAAAGTCATTGCTAGATAGAGAACCACCCCACCTCCACTCCTCTCTCTCTCTCCCTCTCTCTCTGTCTCTGCGTGTCTCTCTCTCTTGTACTCCCCTGAAGGCTGACTCATCCCCTTGTACTTCTCTCTGCTCCTAGGCAACGTTTAAGGGTTGGATGGACATCATGTACGCTGCTGTGGACTCTCGCGACGTAAGCTCTCTCTCTCGTTCTCTCTCTCCTTGAAAAGGGAGGATTTAGGAGGGACAAAAGGCATAAAGTGGTCTCTAATTTAAGCCTCTGCTCAGAAGCATGAAGAGCGATATCACACTTGACCTCTCAGTAAATTATTAGCTCCTCTAGGACATTGGCCTATTGACAACACAGGATGTATTGGTATACATAATATATTTATCATATCTCCACTCAAATTGTAATTCAATTCAACATTTGCACTGGCTGTAGTTGGAGGACCAGCCGGACTATGAGGTGAACCTCTACATGTATCTCTACTTCGTCATCTTCATCATCTTCGGCTCCTTCTTCACTCTCAACCTCTTCATCGGTGTCATCATCGACAACTTCAACCAGCAGAAGAAAAAGATGAGTATATTTTTTTAAATAGTATAGTACAAAATTGACAGACACACACACACACACACACATATACACTCAGACACGCACACACACACACACACACACACACACACTAACTAACAAGTATGGCAAAGCTGAAGAGGAGGTCATGGGGTCGAAATGGAGAGGCTGCAAGACTGTGTGTGTGTGTGTGTGTGTGTGTCAAGAGTAGGGATGGGGATCGTTAATATTTATTGATATCGATACCTTTATCGATACTCCTTATCGATCCGAGTCTTTATCGATACCACTATCGATACTTTTCTATTATTTGGTGGAAAGACGACGCGACAATTTGTTTTCAACAGAACTGGTATTGCTTAACAAGTGAGCATAACAAAAACGTTTCTAGCCTTCAATAAACATGGCTAATGTAATAGGCCACTTCGAAATGACATACAACTAACAATAGAAAGAATATATCAGCAGCACCAAATGAAAATAAGTCATAATGTATATGGGTCACACAAAAGGAAATAAAATATAATCTCATAATTTAACAGGGGTTTTTTTGCAGAAAAATTAACATGTCTGCCTTGTCAGTCATGATCCTCCAGATTTTTAATATACTATACAACTGTATTACTCATGTTTCTCGCCAAAATCTCAATTTCCCTTTTCTTTACGTTACACTTGAACGCATCATGATAACCTAATAGTCGTTTTACTGAGCCAACCTGAACACATCATCACGCAGCACGTCTGAATCTTTATTTACTTTTCAATATAACTAGCTTGTATGCTGCCGATTACAACACGGATTTCACAATTGGATTACTATTTTTAACTAACGGGACAAGCAGGGGTGGACTGGCCATCGGGCGTACCGGGTGAGCCGATGCACATTTTTGGGCCGGTCCAGGACTGTCATAATTAGGGTTTTAATAATCGTATTTAACCGTATAACTGCACACAACTTTATTTAAAAGCAATCAAATGTAAAACATGTGTGTTGGTATTTTGGTGTCCGGTGCGTGTGGATGTGCGGCTCCTCCGGCGGAGCGGTTCATGTTAATAGTGGAGTCCTGGAGGGTTCACCTTCACGGCGTAGTTACGAGGGATGTGCGACTATCGTCTTAAAAAATACTAAAGTGTTTTTTAAAGTTAGAAAGATATTAGATATTCAACCGATATTCACGCTCCGAATTACAGCGATCAGACACGGGGAACTAAAGCCACGATCACCGGTATGAGTCCCGTATGTCTAGCGGTGTCTAGCGGTGTCTACCTGCCCCCCCGTCGGTCGTCCGGGGTGGCTTACGATCGCGCCCCCCCCCGTGACGCGACTCGAGAGACACACAATTACGTTACAGGACCTACGGGAGAAAAAAAAAAAACGACGAGACTCGATAGTGGTATCGATAAGCCCAAACGTTATTGATTTTCGGGTTTTGAAAAAAGTGGAACCGGGTCCTTGATGGAACCGGGTTTCGATCCCCATCCCTAGTCAAGAGTGCTGAGGGGGCTAACAGAACCGGTTGACTCATAGTGTACATGCACAGATGGTTGTTTTTTTCTTGTCTTTCATGACAGTCCATGTCTTGTGTGTAAAGTATTTTCAAAGATCCTTTCATTGATAAAAGTTGAATTGTAAAGTCTGTGTACTTGTAATGGATCGCTTGCATTATTGAGCGATTCTACCAGTATATCTATTCCAAAGTCCCTAAAGTCCAAGGTCTAATCTTCAGTCTAATCCTCCACATCAGTTCATATCAAAAGTGTTCATGTGTAGTACTGCAATACGATGCTATAAACAACATTTCAGAGGTTGTGGGTTCATGGTTATGACCAGATCGTTTGTTTTTTTTGTGCCTTTACTTTGGAGGTCAGGATATCTTCATGACAGAGGAGCAGAAGAAATACTACAACGCCATGAAGAAGCTGGGCTCCAAGAAGCCTCAGAAGCCCATCCCCAGGCCAATGGTACACTCTTATATTACAAACAAGAACCTGAACAATGTGGAATAGTGCTTTCACCTTGAGTGTATTTGTTGCACAACTTGCATCCAAAAAAGTATATAATGTTACATTTATGTTACACTCAGTTGAAGGCGTCACTCACATCGCAATTATTACCTGGACTATCACTACTAGTTTATTCGATACATTTGCTTCATATGAACCAAACCATTCACATGTCTTTGAAATTACACAGTAAATACTTTTACACTCATTATAATGAACATGTTCCATCGAGTGACCTCTTGCTTTGTCATTATTGTAGCTATAAGGGTATTCACTGTTTAATTATTTAGCCAGCTAAATAGTTATAATAGCTATGAGTTTTTTTTTTTATAATACATTTCACATGTTGCTCAAGGACGCCTAGAGTTTGGCTGCAGACATTGGGGTTGGCACCAAGAACCTTTAAGCCCAAAGCACACAGAGTGATAATTTCACACTTCATATTTGTAGCACAACCCCAAATATCAAATTGAATCACAGACCGTGATTTTTCGCGTAACCTTTCTAGTCGCACCCTCTCTTACCCTCTTCTACCCCGTCTCTTCAGAACGCATTCCAGGGCTGTGTGTTCGACTGCATCACCAAGCAGGCCTTCGACATCGTCATCATGATCCTCATCTGCCTCAACATGGTCACCATGATGGTGGAGACAGACGACCAGAATGAGGACATGGACCGAATCCTGTATAGGATCAACCTGGTGTTCATCGTGCTGTTCACAGGGGAGTGTGCGCTCAAGATGATCTCCCTCCGCCACTACTACTTCACCATTGGCTGGAACATTTTCGACTTCGTGGTGGTCATCCTGTCCATTGTTGGTGAGGAAGAGGCCATTTTGTTTTTCTTGTGCAAGGGCAGTCGACACACCCATAATCCCAAATTTGTATTAAATATTGTTTTCAGTATTCTTATTACAGAGCTTCCAGTGCATTTTGAAAAATGCGCTGTAATACACCGGCTGAAATACACTGGTTAAGGGATAGCTTATTGCTATTGTTATAAACTATATTTGTTGTACGGTCATTTTTTTAGTCTACTAGCTTCTAGGATGGCCTATTACTATTGTTACTAAAAGCATACTATCTATGCTTTTCATCCAAAGTGACTATCAGTGAATTCAGATGCATGTCATTAAGGGCGGTTGGTAGTTAGGCATCGTGCTCATGGATGCCTAGAGGTATGCTGTGGAATGGGAGATCGAACCCAGTACCTTTTTGGCGGGAAGTCAAACTATACTATTTTGTTAATTGGAACAGTGACTCAAAGTGAACATAAGGAATGGTTAGAGGTAGGGCTGGCCTGAATACATAATTTAAAACTTTGGAAAATCTTGAAAACGAATAGGTGTCTTTGTTGGTCTTGCCAATTCTCACACTGGATGGCAGGTGTCAAAGTGCTACCGAAGTATTCGATACATACAATAATAACCACTGACTATTCAGTAATTCGAATTGTTGGGGTCAGCCCTAGTTAGAAGGGTGTCTGGTACTGTCTAAATGGGCTCGTTCTGTATTTGTTTCTTTCAAAGGTATGTTTTTGTCGGAAGTCATCTTTGTCTCGCCGACGCTGTTCCGCGTCATCCGTCTGGCACGAATCGGCCGCATCCTCCGCCTGATCAAAGGCGCCAAGGGCATCCGGACACTTCTCTTCGCCCTGATGATGTCGCTCCCGGCCCTGTTCAACATCGGGCTGCTCCTCTTCCTCGTCATGTTCATCTACGCAATCTTCGGCATGTCCAACTTCGCCTACGTCAAGCGCGAGGCGGGCATCAATGACATGTTCAACTTCGAGACATTCGGCAACAGCATGATCTGCCTGTTCCAGATCACCACGTCGGCCGGCTGGGACACCCTGCTGGCGCCCATCCTGAACAAGCGAGAGCCCGACTGCGACAGCCAACTGGAGCACCCAGGCAACCACAACAAGGGCAACTGCGGCAACCCATCGGTGGGCATTTTCTTCTTCGTCAGCTACATCATCATCTGCTTCCTGATCGTGGTCAACATGTACATCGCTGTCATCCTGGAGAACTTCAGCGTGGCCACGGAGGAGAGCGCCGAGCCGCTGAGCGAAGACGACTTTGAGATGTTCTACGAGGTGTGGGAGCGATTTGACCCCGACGCCACGCAGTTCATGGAGTACGCCAAGCTGTCGGAGTTCGCCGACGCCCTGGACCCGCCGCTGCGCATGCCCAAGCCCAACAACATCCAGCTGATCAGCATGGATCTGCCCATGGTCAGTGGCGAGCGCATCCACTGCCTGGACATCCTGTTTGCGTTCACCAAGCGTGTGCTGGGCGAGGGCGGCGAGATGGATGTGCTGCGCGGGCAGATGGAAGATCGTTTTATGGCGTCCAACCCGTCCAAGGTGTCCTATGAGCCCATCACCACCACGCTGCGGCGCAAGCAGGAGGATATGTCGGCGGTGGTGATCCAGCGGGCGTTCCGGTGCTACCGCATGCGCTTGGCCATGAAGCGGGCATCCAAGCTCTACAAGGAGCAGCTGAAGGTGGGTGTCGGGGACCCGGACAGGGACGTGCTGGTCATCGCCAAGTTCACAGAGAACTCCACAAGCTCAGACAAAACGGACATGACCCCGTCTACGGCATCGCCGCCATCCTACAACAGCGTGACCAAGTCGGACAAAGACAAGTACGAGAAAGAGAACAAGGGGAAAGACTTGCGGGACAAAAAGAAATAGGAAATTAAATGAACCAACGAAAGAAAAAGAAAAAAAAAAACTAAGAATAACATGATGGATGAGGTGAATTGGTTTTACGTTGCTTCGGAAGACTATTGATTATCACCCCCAAAATCACGATGGTTCAGTTTGAATCTGTGATGCCTATGGGTATGTGGGATCTCTTTGATGACAAATAAGATGAACGAGTGAGGAGAGAGCTCCACTTGACAGAGGGAGTAGGACCATGATGATGATTATGATGGTGCTTGGTGGGTGGGTCCATGATGGTGGTGGTGGTGGCGGGGGTGGTGGGTGGGACCATGATGGTGGTGGTGGTGGTGGTGGTAGGAGTGGTGGGTGGGACCATGATGGTGGTGGCAGGGGTAGTGGTTGGGACTTTGTCTGCAAAACACTTGTAATTTTTTCCTTCTGGTTGATGTTAATATTTCAGACACCTGAGTGTACTACTGTCAAGTTATCTGTAGCTAGTGCTGCTGCTACTGTTCTAGAAATCCAGTGTCTTGAATCTAACAATCGCTATATCACCTTAACTGCGTTTTTGGGGGTGGGGTCTTGCTTACATTGGTTACTCTTCATTTTTTTTTTATGAGAAAGTTTTCTACTCATAGTTGCGCCGTTGTGAGAGTGTGACCATATGTTGCATTGTAATCACATCGCCAAGGGCAGGAGCCAGCCAGTTATTGTCTGAATTTTTTAAATCCTGAGCAGCTGGGACGTCCAGCAGCACGGACAGCCACCTCAACGAATGCTTTCGTTCTTTTTTTTCGTTTGCGTGTTTGTTTTTATTTTTATAACACACATATATATATATAACAACGTTAAAATCACAAGCACCATTCTGAAGTACAATGGATATGTACATTGTGTTCGGTCGGTATGCCTTCCGTGATTGTGCGTAAATCTCTCTGCTGTGCTCTTGTCATTGCCCGGTCACCACAAAGCCTCCGCTCGTCACAGAAAGAGAAGGCGAATGTACGCCCCCGAGTGTGGAACCAGGAGGACACAGATTGGCATTTTTATCACGCCAATCTTCCCGTTGACTTCTCCCATCATACACACGCCTATAACTGTTAAACTGAAGTCTGCTCTGCAAAAAAACAAACAAAACATTGTCGCCTCTCTCTCACGCGCGCGCTCTTGCTCTCTCTCACTCTCGTTCGCTTGCTCACACGCGCACTCGTTAATCGTACGCACGTTCGATCCGAGCTCTCGTGATATGAGATAACTATCATTTTGAACTACGTGAAAAAGAAATTGTCAATCTTTGTAAACAGCTCGCCAATTTAAAACACGACAATATGACACAGTTGGAAGAGTTTTTAAAAAGTCACATATGTCCGTTAGCCATCACTGTTGTCGGTTTCTGTTGAAGAAGCGTGTGGTTGTGATGTAGTGGTTTGGATTGTATATAATATAGCATTCTTGGCCCATAGTCAGCATTGCACTTGCATTTGACGTACCGGCACTTTTAATTGCCAATATTGATCCGTCGGTGTGTGTGCGTGTGTGTGTGTGTGTGTGTGTGTGCGGTGCGGTGCGTGTAAGGTTTGTGTGTGTAAATGTGTGTGTGTTCATGTGAATGTCATCTCTTCATTGTATGTCTTTGTAAAGAATGTACACGTGTGTGTTGAAGTGCGACTGTGAGAATGTAAGAAGTAAGCATTTTAGCTTTTCTTTTTATGTGTGTGTGTGTGTGTTTGTGAGTGTGTGTATGTCATGTCTACAGTAGATACAAGTGAGTTGCCATTTAGACTTGACCTTTTCTATAATTTGTTTTTTAATTATTTTATTCTTTTCTTTTGTGCCTTTTTCCACCATGACACTTTCCGTCTGACATGATTCTGTAAATTCTGTCCATGAAGCAATCCGTAGACACCTTCGTCAGTCCGCTTGCTGTGTTTTGGTGAACTGCATGCAACATGCAACATGTGACTACTCCCTGACCCCCCCACCCCCGGTAGGCCTAATATCATTTTAAAAAATCAAAATAATAAAGAACTTTTTTTTTGGGTTATTTTCCCCCTTTTGTTTTTCTGTTGCATAATTTTTTTTGGCATATTTATTTGTTTTGTTTATTGCTTAACATGGAGGAAGAGACTCACTCAAGGATCATTCATGTGCTACACGCTACCTGTTACGTACCTTATGATGTACTATCAATTTGCTAATATGTGACAAGTGAGTTTTTTTATAACCAAAGATGTGGCAACAAAACACAATCTAGATCTCCAAAATAAAACGTATTTTGGGAAACGCATAGGCTCCCCATCACACTGAACGTATTTTAACTGCTGTTTTGTCATTGTTATCAATGGGAACTGAGCATTTTTAAACGCTGCTTTAGCGTCGCTGAGCGCCTTGCTTCTTTTTGCCTCACGTTTGTTTGCTTTGCGAAAGTAACTGTATTATGAGTAGTTAGTGTTTGTAGTTACTGTATTACTTTATGCAACACACACACAGACACACGCACACTGGTACAAGTCAATCAGGCTTATCAGATCAATAAATACAAATCAAGAAATAAAAATATATTATACCTGTGGCTCCACCTTGAGCTTGTGCTCCGTTTCCTCCAGCTGCTCATTGCTGTCTGTCTCCGCCTGCGGTACGCAGGCGACCATTAACCGCAGCCTGGAGGCAAGAAGAAGGGTGGTGGTGGTGGATAAGAATAGATGACATTTCATGCTATATCAAATCATGTACGATGCAATTATACCTTTACCATAATACAATATGTACTAGTTGGCATATCAATGATGGGGAAATTCTTGTGAGCAGGTACACAGTCAACGAGTCAACCAGCACGCAACCATGAGAAATAACAATAAATACATTTTACCTGTGGTGGCTGCTGTATCTCCTGGCTGCTGGAGCTTCGGTCTGGGTCCTGAGTGAGTTTGAAAGTCATAAACCCAAGTTAATTAAAGCTGCTCTAGGTACATTTTTACGGTCAAAATATATAAAAATCGTCCCCATACTCTGTCAGGTATGAGTGAGTGAACTGGTCTGTGAGAATATCTCACGCTGGTGTCCGTCCCTGCCTCTGTAGGTGGCGCAATAGAGTGGTGCAGGGATGATTTATTTCTGTAGGCCAACCCGGAAGTGAGCGTCGCTCTGGGTTCCCTCGCCAAAAAGCCAATGGGTTTTTTCCATTGGATTTGGGATTATTGCAGAAAATAAGCTCTGTGGCAAACACAAGTCTATGATACTAACACGTTTTGTTAAGCAAGATAATCTTCACCAATGAACACTACTTTTAAGATTTTTGAAGCGTAAATGCAATCTCCAGAAGTTTTTTTAAGACGCGTAAAAGCTTCAAAATTCACGAGTGGGGTATATATGTATAAGGTATATATGTAGGCAATCTCTTAACCTTGTGTTAACCACAGACCTTATTTCAGGCATCTAACCAAAAACCCATTCAAAAAACCTGTTGACTTCGAGACAAGGGAACCAGAAGTGCCAAAATGCTAACGGATTTCCGGGTTTTAGGACTCATGCCTGCACCACTCTAGGAGATGCAGTTTTTTTGCCGCTCCCTGTAGCCTGTGACCAATCAGGCGAGCTCTGATGCTGTGACCAATCAGGCGAGCCCTGATGCTGTGACCAATCAGGCGAGCTCTGAGGCCACTACTACTGAGTTTGTTTGTTGTATACATTCAAATCCGTTCATTTCATAATTTCTCATTATTTTGCTTATCTTGTGTGCATAGCTGTATATAGCAACGCTATTTATCGCGCAAGCCATACAGGCCTAAACATTATTTATGATATCTGAATTATGATATAATTATGATATTATGACACCGTTATCATGCTAAAGCTGACACACTAGCACGTATATTTCATTAATATTGTTTGAATACGAGGTAAGAATTAATAACACATTAATCACGTTATGATGTATTACCTGTGGCGGCGCGGGGTAACAGCACCCTATAGGGATCCCGTACATTTCGCTCTTGGGCAGCAGGCGGCACTTTCCGCATAGGTAGTAGGCGTCGGTCCACACAGTGAACTTCTGCTGGCGCAGGTTCATGCTGTGCAGCATGTCCTGGATGTCGCAAAGCTGCGACTCCATCCTTTCCACCTTAATTTGGAAAGCTTCAATTTCCAAATCCGTTTGCGTTACCAACTCCATGTTCATCCAACACCGAACATTTTTTTTTTTTTTTAAATGCGTTTTTGGGGAGTTGTAGGTAGGAGGAGGGGGTTATCCCCATGGTTACGGCTCAGGGCAACTTTGTGATGCTTTAAAAAACAAAAAAACATTGACGTACGTTGAGGAGGTTTAGCAAAGATAGTAGCTACGAAAAGTTATACGATGGCCCGGGTGAATACTCGATTCTGATTGGCTGGACACGTCACGTGTCGTCACGTATCACGGCAGTCACGTGTCGTTACTAAGGTCGTCTCTATTTACTGGAATAATAAGGTAACGTCGCCATGTCGTTACTAAAGTCGTCTCTATTTACTGGAGTAATAAGGTAACATTGCCATGTCGTTACTAAAGTCGTCTCTATTTACTGGAGTAATAAGGTAACGTTGCCATGTCGTTACTAAGGTCGTCTCTATTTACCGGAGTAATAAGATAACGTTGCCATGTCGTTATAAGATCGCCTCTATTTACTGGAGTAATAAGGTAACGTTGCCAGGTCGTTACTAAGATTGTCTCTTTTTACTGGAGTAATAAGGTAACGTTGCAATGTCGTTACTAAGGTCGTCTCTATTTAGCCTACTGGAGTAATAAGGTAACGTTGCCATGTCGTTACTAAGATCGTCTCTATTTACTGGAGTAATAAGGTAACCGCCATGTCCTTACTAAGCTCGTCTCTATTTACTGGAGTAATAAGGTATCGTCCGCATTCCATGAATCTCATGTTAACAGACATTAGGCATTAGTTAGACCCTGGTATTTTTATTGATTCGTAAGTGGCCATGGTATATCTGGATAATCCACGACGAGGTGTGCATGTATCGAAAAATAATGAAAAACAATGCACTTCGCGGGGGCTAAGAACCGGGGTTTGCCTCCGCGAAGTGCGTTATTTTTCGATACATGCATTATTTAAGATTATTCCTTACAGGCCTAGGTTAAATTAAATACTACATTTAATTTAAAGGTGAATTGATAATGTTCATCCACTGTGTTGCCAGTTCGTTGCACAACATGCATATTATCGTGGTCGAGTGGAGTGAGACAGACTCAGTCATGTCAATTATTAATCTTTCGTGCTAGAGTAATTAATTAATTTAGCTAACATGTAGCTATACATTAACTATAGATTTAGGATACTTTGTCTGGAGTAATGCCGGGCGCTTAGCATCAAACCCAGCCATTTTCAACTGACAACCTTGACAGTGTTGCCAGATCAGATTGACAGTTTCCAGCCCAATCACATCTTAGAACCCGCCCAATCCAATATAAACCAGTCCAAACCACAAAGTTGCCAGACACCCGTGTAAGGGCGTGTTCACACCTAGCGTTTTTTTTTTCTGCCAGCGCTCTTTTTACATTATAATCCTATGTAGCATTTTTGGAAAACGTCCCCTGGCGCTTTTTAAAACGCCTCTCTCTCTGTCTTTTTTTCTCCCGCACCGAGCGTAAAAAAAAGTTGAAAAAAGTTCAACTGTCAGGAAAAAAGCGCCCGATGTCAGGCGTTTTTTTGACAACTGACCAATCACTGTTGGCTGCAAATTGCGCATCATCGAAACAAAGCTCCGGGACTATGATGGTCGGCACCTTGCTGCTGCCTTCCCTGAGTGATATCGTGCACCCACAAACGTGCAGGTACATGATTCTCCTCGTCGTCAGCTAGGGCCAATGCAAGTGCCAATCACCTGTTTCTAGCCATTTTGTAACAACGATGTGTTACAAAGACTGGATACGTAGTAGGCGAATAACGTCGGGCTGCCAGCTTTTTTTTTTGTTCAAAAAACGGTCGGCTCAACTTTTCCCTATCTCAAAAAACGCTAGGTGTGAACACGCCCTAAACCCGTAAAATCATAATAGAAAACACTCGTAAGTATCCAGAGCTTCATATCTGCATCAAATAACCACACATAAATGATAGATAAATAGGTTTTTGCAAATTGCAACCAACAAGAGCGCAGTAAATCAACCATAGGCTACACAACTTGCAAGATGAACCTCTGGCATCCTAGCGCCAGGCCCAGATTAGTAATGTCAGCTGCACGTAAAAAGGTGCACTTTTAAATTTCATTATTTACATCACAAATGACCTGTATGAGGACTACTTGCAAAACAATTTAAAACAAAAAAAAATATGCCTCTCCCTGCCTCTCTTTTTCTCCTCTCTCCCTCCCTCCCCCTCTTTTTCTCCTCGCTGCTTTCCACACCTGTGGTGCTGAAAGACGCACAACGACCTGGCCGTACAGCAGCTGATTGAGATTCCAAACACACAACCACGAAAAACTAGTTTTAAAATAAACGTCACAGTGCAAATAAGATAAGGTGACATAAAAAAATCATCTTACCTTTATGCAGAAGCAGCGTCTTTCCATTAACTTGAACAATGTTGAGAACGAAGAACTTTTAACAGTCACTGGAAGCCAGGTCGGCTGGCTAATACATGGATGAATCAAACCTCCCCAACAACTGGCGGGGACATTTGAAAGTGGCGGACGTCAATCCGTTTCTGCTCAGGCCAGAGCGCACATCCATGAGGCAGGAAAGGAGCCGTAATCCCATGCGATTTCTGGTGTCATCCTTTAGCAGCGTCACCTGGGAAAACGCTCTCTCAATGTGGGCATTTGATATTGGCAGAGTGAGCAGTCTGATGACACCCAGTGCTTCTTTGAAACACTGGTTTCCTCCAGCATCTTGAAATGCCTCAACTTTCAGCCAAAAGGCGTCAATGGCCTGATCGCTTGAGAAGCCGGTTGATGCAATGTTTCTCCACTGGCTCTCCAAGGTGTCCACCGAACAAGAGAAAAACTCAGCGGGCAAGTATTTTACTCATGGCCTGTTTGTTGTTGACATCACCAGCTTCGGACAAAAAAGCTCCAGTTTGGGGAGCATTTCCATTGATGCAGGAAGACGCATTTGATACTGCACCAGCACTTCTTTTAGAAAATCAAAACAGCGTGCAGAAATTCTATCCTTCAGCTCCGGCGCTAACGTGCTGGCTTCCAGCTGCTGTTGGAATGAGGAGCCCAGGTCCGCGTCCTGGTGTGAGAGGTAGAGGCTGGATGATTTAAGGTCAAGTTCCCAGAGACGACTGTCGTTGTTCATGCGTAATACGCTGGGCTTCACAACTCTCCTCAATGTTGACATATGTACAGCCTGTCAAGATCCCTAAAAACACCCAGCGTATCTCCCGTTTCCAGCTGGAAATATTTGTTCACAGTTTTGATTTCCATCAACACGGGCCGGAGGAAGTGCATGTACAGACTGTTTGATTTGTCACTGTACATTTCATTCAAAAGCCTGGCTGCATAGCAGTGTTTGGCACTTGAAACCAAACTGAAGTGTAGCTTGAGGGCATCGTCCTGCTCTAAAATTCTTTCGATACAGTCTGAGATCACCAACCAACGGGTTGAGCTGGGGGATATGAATTTCAGAGGACAGCCACCGTCATTGATGGCCTTGTAGACACTGTTATAGTCACTCTGGCGCTTTGCTGAGTGTGCGAAACCAGTTGTAGGTTTCTCTTATCATATAGTCCAGGGGCCGTATTCACAAAGGATCTTAGCGCTAAAAGTAGCTCCTAACTGGCGAATTTAGGAGAAACTCCTAAAAATAATGGGCGTGTCAGTCTTAAATTTAGGACTCCTAATTTTTTTCACTAAGAGCAATTCACAAAGTATTTTAGGCCTAAAAGTAGCACCTAAGTCTAGGAGAGCCTAAAAGTCCTCGAGAGGACTCCTAACTCACTAAGACCTATTCACAAAGAATCGGAAAATGACTGCGAGACGAAATGTTTTGGAGACAGTGGAAGACTGTGAATTGATCAAGAGATATAGGCTAAATCGTGAGGGTATAACACTTGTTGTGGAATTAGTGCGGGATGCAATAACATCCCCGACTAACAGGAATAACTCAATTAGGAAATAAGATGTTTGGCAACACGATATTTAGCAACAGGGAAAATGCAAGTTTGCAATGCCGACGATTTAGGAATATCGCAACCATCAGTCAGCCATAAACCGAACCATGAACGGGCTCTGTAGACCACATATCAATTAAATTAAATTAAAACTTTATTAAGGACACATCTCATGAAAGGTCCATAACACCAACACAACACAATAATAATAAAATAATAAAAATAGAATAAAAAATACATACAGACACACACACACACACACACACACACACACACACACACACATATATATATATATATATATATATATATATATATATATATATGTAGCCTATATGTAAATATACACACACACACACACACACAATTCCACAATGATCATATATTTACATAGGCTACAGGCTAGAAGAGCTGACAGAGCTCAGTTCAAAGTTGGTTAAGGCTGAAATAATACCATTAATATCATCCAACAGTTTATTCGGTTTCCTTTGGACAATCAACAACTACACAGGATCAAAGCCAACTTCATGGCAGCAGGTATGGCCGGTGTGGTCGGTGCTGTTGACGGGACGCACATACAAATAATTGCGCCATCAAAAGATGAGGACGTGTTCGTCAATAGAAAGAAAGTACATTCCATCAACACGCAGATTGCTTTTGATGCAACTTTTAACATTCTTGATGTTGCGAAGTGGCCTGCAGGGTCTACCCCTGATCCGCGTATTTTAATGGGGAGCGGTCTGAGGCGTGAGGCACCATGTACCAGTTGGGTGTCTTGCTGGGTGACAGTGGCTGTCCCTGCAAGACGTCTTGACACCCTATCTCAGTCCACAACCGGGAGCACAGTTAAAGTATAACATGCAAGTGATTACGCAGATTACGATTAGTCCTATGCGTAAAAAACATCGTATTAGCTCTTTGTCGCCTTTTATTTGTTGAATCCATATTTATTATTGTTTGCTGTGTTCCTCCATATATGTTAGGGCACACAAAAATATACGAAATCTTGTGGAGAGAGGATGTGATCACAGTGATCACTGTATGCGCCATTCTCCACAACCGGTATGGGCTGTTATTTAAAGTGTTGAATAGTGGAGATATGCTCATTGAATAATAGTTTGCAGGGTGCTTTTAATTGCCTCCTTGAATTAATGCAATTTACGTATTTATATTGTTTTTATTGTTTATCTCTCTCTCTTTAACGTGCATATAGGCTACAACGTCGTTATCGTGGTCTGCACAAACTTGTCATCATGCGTGTATTCTGCTAACTGCACTGTCCATAACTATTTGATAGGGATGTCTAGCCGAGGCTACTTCCTTGTTCTTCGGTGATTCGGTGGGCTCGTTTTCACAGAGACCGCCTGATCTGAACAACCAATCACCGCACTGACCGCTTCCAAACTCGTGCACGAGAATCGACGTAATCCATAGCAACGGCGCGTCACTCTTAGTGATTTATCCTTAGTATGAGTAGGTCTCAGCGGCTTTGTGAATAACTTTTAAGAAAAAACTCCTACGTAAAATGTTTTAGCACGAGTTAGGAGCACTCCTAGCGGTAAGATAAAATGCTTTGTGAATACGGCCCCAGATTGCTTGGAAGAAGTTGCATTGCTTTATGAGCCACTATATCCAATGAGTGGCAAACACAGCGAATAAGATGTAAACTAGGCTGCTTTTGTTTGAGGAAGGTGAAAACGGAATGATTTTTTCCGACCATAACACTTGCCCCATCCGTAGCAATCCCCACCATATGTTTAATGTCCAGGCCACATTCACTCAGGAAAGAAACAATCACATCTGATATGCCTTGAGCATCAGCGCTGAGAAGATCAACAAGCCCCAGGTAAGTACTGACAAACCTTTTGTGTTTCTGTGATCGGTACTTCACAAATATGCAGAGGAGCTTGTTAACTGATATATCGGTAGTTTCGTCCAGATAGAGAGAATATGGAGACTCACCAACATCTTCCTTTAAAGGTCTCATTCCGCGAGAAACAGTTTAATACTTCAACTTTGTTGAAATACTATAGGTCTCACCGAGTTGCATGTGCGTGCTGCGCGTGAAAACGTTCTTCTACCCCCATTGCCTGTATTTGGCAATGAAAGAACAGAGAAAAAAACACTGAGAAAAATCAGCGGATGAGAAAAGCCCCACGGACTGACGTCAGTCCGTGAATTAGTATTCATGGCCTCGCCTCCGCTACCGCCCACCGAAAGTCAGGAAGTAGCAGGACTGTGCAACAGCACAGTCGCGATTCTCGACTCGTCTCGCACTAGTTGAATATGGAGCGGAAAAATCCTCACTGCGCACTGGAGGTAGCGTCACAGTGCTGTTAGCCAACCAGAGGCGAGTTCATTAGCATGTCATGCATATTCATGATGAGAGGCGAAATCGTGTCGTTCGCCCCCCCCCCCCCACCTCCCCCACCAAACTAAAACAGCATGAAACAGGCGCGGCAGAGCATTTTTTTTAACCAAAACCGGTACTGAGGGTATTTATTAACACTAGAGACCACCGCAAAATTAGGATTTCTTATATTTTCCCCACTTCGGCATGATGCTAACTTAGCTAGGACACCCGCTTCAAATTCAGCATGGCTACAGTGCGTTTGCTGAACTGACGTCACGGTTAATTTGCCAAATGAAATGATGCCGGTTGAAAAAAAAAAATTATTCGTACAATTTCATCAGTAGGACCTTCAAGTAATTAAGTGTAATCTTAAGCTCGGCATTAAATCTTATCAATTCTTATCTTAAAGACCTATACATTAATATATAGGCCTAGGCCTAAGTAACTGAAACAATATATTTACGAATGTGATCCTCCCTCAACTTAGTTCTCTGGTCATTCTCTATAGTTCGTCTCTATAGATTCACAATTTGCATAGGTTTGATTGAGTTACTATTTGTTTGAGTGTTGGAGAGCAGTGCAAAGGAAATACCCATGAAGTGAAGTAGGCTACCACCACATTGTCATTGTGTGGAAATTACACAGCGCAGCTGTTAAGGACCTCTTACTGCTATAAAAATAGCCTAACTGGAGACTGGAACGAATGTTCCAGTCGCACATGCTAATGGCCTTAATAAATAATTATGAAATATCAAAATAAAATGAGACTGACTGAAAAGCAGAGAGCATCTCTGTCACACTGTCTCTGTCACTCTCATCTTTCTTTATCAGTCTCTATCTATCTATCTATCTATCTATCTATCTATCTATCTATCTATCTATCTATCTATCTATCTATCTGTCTGTCTGTCTATCTATCTATCTATCTATCTATCTATCTATCTATCTATCTATCTATCTATCTATCTATCTATCTGTCTGTCTGTCTGTCTGTCTGTCTGTCTGTCTGTCTGTCTGTCTGTCTGTCTGTCTGTCTGTCTGTCTGTCTGTCTGTCTGTCTGTCTGTCTGTCTGTAAATATATAATTATGTATATGCTGTAAGCTATGTATGCCTGTGTTACAGTAAGTGTATTTGACACCGCCATGGCCAGACGCCATGATGTGTCTGTCTTTAGCCATCTCCATCGTAAGAAGAGGTTTACCCTCTCACCCGCCCCATATGGTCGTTCCCGGGTTTGCGTCTGGTCCCTCTCTCCCTGTTGCCTGGCAACCTGACATCACAGCTCTTGTGCCTGTGATGGATCAGCACTCTCTCTCTCTCTCTCTCTCTCTCTCTGCTGCTTACCCACAAAACCTTGTGGGCAAACGCAGGCAGGCTTTCTCCCCTTGATTCAAATCAAGACAAAGTATTAAAAAAACCTACAGAAATGACTGACGCACCTTTTTTGCGTCAAGGTGCACGTATGTTGTCGATGAATATGTGAGTTGATTAAAAATAGCTTTAGCTGATGTAATGTAATGGGGGGGGGTTTGGTGAAATTATGAAGCTTTAAGAAAGATTAAGATGTCTGACATGTTGTCAGACATCTTCTCATGGCAGTTTGTGTGCGTATTCAATGGGATATAACAGACCTCTGTTATGTTTTACATTTACACCTCCATTCTTGTATAATTATTTGCTATTTCTACATTTAAAAGGATCTTTGATTTAAAACGACTTTTCTGTCTTTTCCTGTCAAACACCACCCTGTATTACTTTTTAATTTGTTTATCTTTTTTCCCAATAATTGTGGCTTCTTTCATTGGAAAGTGCATTAAGACGTTGGCCTGATAACTAATGTCCTTTAGTCCTTCACAAAACAGTATTTAGTTAGCAAATACTGCCACCTACTGGCAGCAAATATAATGCAATATAATACATATAAGAGTTGTTTGACATTTAAAGAGAAATTAATGTAGCAATTCTGAGTTTTCGCTCATGTCCATTGTAGAAAACAAATAATAAATGTCCCATCATTATTATTTTGCAGAAAGTAATCTTGGCTTCAGGTAATAAAAAGACCATCAATATTAACCACACTAGGTATACAAAAAATATCAACTTTATTGATGCGCGGAGAAGTCGAGATAATTTTATTTTTAAAAAGCAGACATGAAATACATTTGGCTCCCATGTCTTGGCAGTTTCTAATGAATTAGTAATCTCTGAAACAGGCTGCCATTTTGTCTAAAATCTAAGTGTGTGTTTGTTTACAATGCACCTCAATACTATAAAATTACCTTAACTCAAATACTTTTCTTTTTTTTCCACATTTGTTATGTGTCCACCCATTGGTTGAGATTGATACAAAGAACGGTTGGCAATGCTATTGAAGGAAGTCAATAAGGAGATGAGATATACGAAAGGAACCGACCAATAAGGTTAAAGGGGCATCAGAATTGAACCAAATCAGAATCAAGAATCATCATCCCGGCCATCACAAAACATGAAAAACATTCACGTTATTAAGTCAACAGGAGGATAGTCGAGCTGAAAATGTGACGTGACAGGCTGTAAGATCTAACAAAGTATGTCCATATAACCTCATGTCGACTAACCTGTTTTTAAAACACCCTTGCTGTAATTGTGAGTAATAACTCACATCGTATTGTGGGGGAAAGAGAATAAAGAAATCTATACAATAGAAAGTCCGAAGCCTGAATTTTAGTGCCTCCATAAATCTGTATTTATCGCCCATAACTTTTTCTATTTTGGAGAATAAAACCCGGAGTTACGGTGCGTCTGTCAACTAAATGCAACGACATGCGATACAGCACGGCAAGGTAAGAGCCGTGTAACAGCAGCAGAACAGAACAGCACATCAACACATGGACCAGGGGGCGTGTTGTCCTGTCAGCCAGAAACTGCCAATCAAATGGACTCTGCACAGACGGCAGCCACGCCCATAAAACCCATAAAACATGCTGTCAATACCAAACACTGAATGATAAATAGAACTGAGTAACTTAAATAGTTACGGTTAATCTACAGCAACACTTTATTTTTTACCGACTTGTGTGTCATTTAAGTAGCATGTGTGTAAGTCTTCGTCTTGGGACAAAAACAACCGATTCCAAAAAGTGGTACACATGAGAGCTTAAAATCGGCCCTTGGGATGAAGCTTCGGGGCCCTTTTATGTCATTAAATGTCCGAAAAAGGGGCCCCTCTAAGAAACCATTTTCCTTTTTTTGTGTGTTTTTTTTGTAAAAGTGCACTTTAAGGAATAGATACAATGCTGATAGTTTGTATTTATTTTTGTGTCACTTTTTGGTCTGGCTAATCAGATGCTTCACGCTGGGCGCTCAAAGGCCCAAGTTGTGCTACTGTGACTTTTATGTTTTTGGCCCCTTGGTCGTTCTTCCCATGGCTCCGCCCCCTCATTCCTTCCCTGATGCCATTGGCTCCGCCCAGTCACAGGAAACGTCAGTTCGCGACATCTTGCCGAGGGGGTGCCGTGCCTCAGTCTCGCCAGCCGGGGCGCACTTTCCTCCGCCTCCTTCTCCCTGGCCTGCCAAACCGGAGCCGGTTTGGAGCGCCGGTGCCAGCGGCTCTGGGGTGGTGAGGGGAAGGTCTCGGCAATCGGATGGCGCCTCCGTGGTACCGGCGCTACATTCGGTGTTCGGCTTCGGTGGCTCAGGCGCTGGGTATGACGGGGAGGGGTTCGAGTGAAGCGAAAAGGGGTCGTTACTGTGGTTACCGAGATGCGAGGTTCTGGAGAAGCCCAGCACGGAGGAGAGCGGCACCACCTCTGTGTGCGAGAAGGGCGGCGGGCTGGCCGAGTCCAGCGAGCACTCCCAGTTCTCCATGTTCTCCCCCTCCTCGTCGTCATAGTCATCATCGTCCTCCTCATCTTCCTCATAGTCCTCCTCCTCGTCCTCCTCTTGGTCAGGATCAATAGTCTCCAGGCTGTGTGTGCTGCAGTCTGACAGCCCGCTGCACAGACTGCTGTCCTCCTCCTCATCCTCGTAGGCCTCATCCTCCTCCTCCTCCTCTTCCTCCTCCTCCTCTTCCTCCTCCTCCTCGCTGTCCTCCTCCTCCTCCTCCTCTTCCTCGTCGTCCTGCAGGCACGCGTCCGCGGCCTCGCCCGCCTCGTGCAGATGCCTGATGGGAACGTGCGGCGCGCTGCCGTTCACCAGCGTCGGGAAGGGCTGGTGCTGCTGTGCCAGAGGGGAGGGGTCTCCATGGTAACCGTTGCCATTGGCAACCGGCTGCTGCTGCGGCGGCTGCATCTGCTGTATCTCGCGGCTCCTTTCCAGCTCCAGCTTCATGATGGTGTGCAGGAAGTGGGTCCGCACGCGCACCGGGTTGAACTCCAGCCGGCCCGTGGCGTTGCCACAGCCATCCTTGGTGCAGCCGCATGGGAAGGACAAGCGGTCCACCTGGAGGGAGGGAGGGAGAGAGATGTAAGCGAAAGGGTGAGAGGGAGAAGGTTCCCATGCTGATAAAGCCCTTTGCATTGAACTGAAAGAGGAAGCAGGCAAGAGAGATATGAAGGAGGTGAGAGAGAGAGAGAGAGAGAGAGAGAGAGAGAGAGAGAGAGAGAGAGAGAGAGAGAGAGAGAGAGAGAGAGAGAGAGAGAGAGAGAGAGAGAGAGAGAGAGAAGTAGGAGGTGAGGGAAGGTGAAAGAGTGAGGTTGATGCCATTGTTGGTCATGAGAGGAGAAAAGCAACTGCCAGTCGCTGGGCGGTCGAGCTTGGCACAAACTGTTGAGAGTGAAATGTGTTGAATCACTTTCGAACACGACGTAGAGCTTTCTTTATCCAGATTACTGTCAGTTACCGTCCCTCTCCGCTGCAGTCTGGGGTGAGGACAACACAACACCCTTATCACAGTCCGCCTGCGGCGAGTGGCGCCCCCTAATCACAAATATTCCCAAACCACTGAAAGAGCAATTTTCTGTATACTTCTGGAAATTATAGTACAGTATAGCTGCGTATAGTACAGTAGTCAAAGTTTAGTGTTGAGTAGAGTGTAGTACAGTAGCAGTGTTGTAGAGAAATATGATCGTGTATAGTGCAGTATAGGATATTAATATGACCGTATAGTTGAGTATAATACAGTATAGCATAACAGTATGACAGTGTAGTCGAGTATAGTAAAGTACAGTATAGTTGAGTAAAGAATAGTTGAATATAGTGTAATATCACAGTATAGTTGAGTTTAGCACAGTATAGCAGAGTATAGTAATATGACAGTATAGTTCTTGAGTATAGGATAGTAATATCACAGTATCACACAGTATAGTCTAGTCTACTCTATAGTAGTGTATGGTACATTTTGGCAGTGTATAGCACAGTGTAGTATAGTAAAGATAAGCCTCACCACTGCTCCATTTACCTTTAAAGGGGAACTTTGCCGATTTTCAACTGGTTTTGTATCATTACAATGTGGGTAGTATATGCAAATAAACAACATTTACCATGCAGGCATCCATGTTGCCTGCACCCCAGTCATTTTCTGTCGGGTGACGCATGGGGAGATCTGGGTGCAGGCAACATGGAGGAAAGGTAAACATTGTTCATTTGCATATACTACCAACATCATAATGCTACAAAGCCGGTTGAAAACCTGGAAAGTTCCCCTTTAATGTCGGCCAGTATAGTGCAGTATAGCAGCGTATGGTACAGTATAGTAGCCTGGGAACAAGAAGTTTATTCTTCTCTAAAAGAAGAATAAACAACTGCACTTAAAGCTTTTGTTGATAAGAAAGATGCGTTTGCCTATTTCTGACAGGATTTGGTGAAATTTTAATTTATGTCTGGTGTTTCGATGCTCTGATTGGTTGTAGATCTATCCAATTGTGTCCAGAGACATTTTGGTCTGCGCCCGTTGATAACGCCCCTTGGAAATCGAAAATTAACTGAGAGGTTCCAGACTAATACGCATTTGCGAATTGGTCTGACGATGCCAGGCTAACAGTATAGAATAGTAGTACCATATAGTATAGATATAGTAGTATAGTATAGTATAGTACCGGTAGATATGCCTCACCACTGCTCCATTTTACCTGGCACTTAATGCCGACCAGTATAGTGCAGTATAGCAGCATATGGTACATTATAGCAAGCAGAGTATAGTATAGTGGAGTATAGATATGCCTTGCCACATTTGCCTGGCACTTAATGCCGACCAGTATAGTGCAGTTTAGTACAGTATAACAGAGTATAGTACAATATAGCGGGGTATAGTACAGTAGAGTGGAGTATCGTAGATATGCCTCACCACTGCTCCATTTACCTGGCACTTAATGCCACACAGTATAGTGCAGTATAGTACAGTATAGTGGTGTATAGTACAGTAGAGTGGAGTATATATGCCTCACCACTGCTCCATTTACCTGGCACTTAATGCCACACAGTATAGTGCAGTATAGTGCAGTATAGTACAGTATAGTGGTGTATAGTACAGTAGAGTGGAGTATAGTATAGATATGCCTCACCACTGCTCCATTTACCTGGCACTTAATGCCGGCCAGGCTGCAGGCGCAGGTCTCCGGGTCGCAGGCCCCCGGGCAGCGGCAGCCGCACTCCTCCCGGGACCCGCGCAGCGCCCGCAGCTGGTGCCTCTCCTCGCCGTCGATGCGGCGCACGCCCGACGCCCGCAGCAGGGCGCGGCGCCGCCGGGTGCTCAATGGCTGCAGGAAGAAGTACTCGTCCACCTCCACTCCGCCGTCGCCGCCGACACCACCGCCGTGACCCAGCGCCATGTCGTCCTCTGATACATCGTCCAGCGCCAACGCATCCGGCGCCAACGCGTCCGACGCCACCGCGCCGCTATTGGTAAGCTGGGGGATGACGGGGGAGTTGTTCATGTTGGGTACTTGTTCAACAGTTTGCTTTATTATCACTACTCCAATGATATTAACACATGAGACACATTTGAGACCTAAGGATGCTGGTATATTGGGTGGCACAGTGGGTAGCTCTGTTGCCTCATAGCAAGAAGGACCTGGGTTCAAACCCCAGCAGGGGGGGGGACTTTTCTGTGTGGACTTTGTATGTTCAGGTGGGTATACAACATACTAAAAAAAGTACAACATATAAACTGATTCCAGGGGTCAGGGTAGTACAGGGTGCTTGACTCCCAGCTGAAAGGTTTTGGCCTCCAGCCCCACTGTCCGTCCACAATCTAACCCGTAGGCATCCTTTTGCAAGATACTCAAACGCTAACCTGCTCCATAATGTATCTGCAAAACAGAAACTCACTGTAATTTGCTTGAGATAAAAGTGTCAGCTATTAATGACTCAAATAGCAATAGATTGTAGACTATGAGGTCTTGATTATTATTGCTGCTGTCATGGCCGCTTAACCAACCACTGCGGGCGAGAACGCAATCCAACAAATCCTAAACAGTCTTCGCTCTAGCAGCAACACTGTATCGCTGCTGTTGCCGGCAACACGTTCCCCAAAACCTTACATTCATGACCCTTCAAGACACAACAAAGACGAGACAAAGTCGGGAACCAGTCTTTTGGTTCGTCTTCGTCTCCTCTTTGTTGTATCTAGCAGTAGCACCATATGAGACAAGACGAAGGCAGGCAACAAATGAACAACAAACCCTTCGAGACACAACAGAGACTCCCGCCTTCGCCTTGTCTTTGTTGTGTCTCTCGAATGGCAGTGGTGGTGTTGTGTGTGTGTGTGTGTGTGTGTGGGAAGGGGGGGTCCGTCTCACCTTGAGCTTGACGGCGTTGAGCTTCTCCTGCCTGAGGTGGTGTCTCAGCATCCGCCGGTGGCTCCGCTCCTGCTCCAGGGCGAACTCCCGCAGGGTGAAGCGGCGCACCGAGCAGTGTCGCGGCGACATGCCCAGCGTGCTGCCGCCCTGCGTGGGCACGCTGGTGAAGCCCTGCCGCCGGCTGAAGTAGTACACGGTGACGCTCTCGAACCGCACGCCGCGCCCTCCCCGCGCCCGCTTGGGAGGGCAGAGGTGGCGCTGGGCCTGGGGGTCGTCGTCGTCGTGGTTGGGGTGACGGCGTTGGTCGTCAGCGTGGGGGTGTTGGAGTTGGAGTTGGGGCGGTAAGGCTGGGGGAGAGGGAGACAGAGACACAGAGAGTGTGTGTGGGGGGCGAGGGAGAAATAGAGTGAGAGATAAATAGCGAGAAAGGCAGATGTATAGTGTGCGAGAAATAGCCTAGCCTGCATGTCTTCCCCATTAGCCTGGCCTGCATGTCTTACCAATTAGCCTACACTGCACATTTTCCCTATTAGCCTAGCCTGCACATCTTCCCAATTAGCCTAGCCTGCATGTCTTCCCAATTAGCCTGGCCTGCATGTCTTCCCAATTAGCCTACACTGCACATTTTCCCAATTAGCCTAGACTGCATGTCTTCCCAATTAGCCTACCCTGCACATCTTTTCGAATGAGCCTACCCAATTAGCCTACCCTGTTAATCTTCTCAATTAACCTAGCCTGCATTTCTTTCCAATTAGCCTAGCATGCATGTCTTCCCAATTAGCCTAGCATGCATGTCTTTCCAATTAGCCTAGCCCACATGTCTTCCCAAGTAGCCTAGCCCGCATGTCTTTCCAATTAGCCTAGCATGCATGTCTTTCCAATTAGTCTAGCCCATGTGTCTTCCTAATTAGCCTAGCCTGCATGTCTTCCTAATTAGCCTAGCCTGCATGTCTTCCCAATTAGCCTACCCTGTTAATCTTCTCAATTAACCTAGCCTGCATTTCTTTCCAATTAGCCTAGCATGCATGTCTTCCCAATTAGCCTAGCATGCATGTCTTTCCAATTAGCCTAGCCCACATGTCTTCCCAAGTAGCCTAGCCCGCATGTCTTTCCAATTAGCCTAGCATGCATGTCTTTCCAATTAGTCTAGCCCGTGTCTTCCTAATTAGCCTAGCCTGCATGTCTTCACAATTAGCCTAGCCTGCATGTCTTTCTAATTAGCCTAGCCTGCATGTCTTCACAATTAGCCTAGCCTGCATGTCTTTCTAATTAGCCTAGCCTGCATGTCTTTCTAATTAGCCTAGCGTGCATGTCTTTCACAGCGGTGTGCCAGAAAGCAGTCAGGGGTAATACATTTACACCTGAAGTGTGATGTGAGTCTGTGCTCCCCTCACCCCACCCCCGGCAATGACGAATATCCTACTGTAGTGTCTTGGCAGTGTGCAAGAGAGGTTGTCATGGCGCTCTTTACCGTATGACATACGTTATTTATAGCCAATATATTTTTATTTTTAAGTAATATGGAAATGTCAAAAGGAAAAGTGGAGACGGTGTGTGCTGCATGTAAAAAATGTTCCCCAAGGGGGATGGATATGGACTATGTTGCCTCCTCTTATGAATATTAGGATATTCATAAGCTGTGTCTTTTTTTAAGATATGACATCATGATGGGTCTTATCTTGGAGAGCCCACACTCAAACTACCGATCCGACGGCGCGTCTATCTCTGTAAATCGATAGCTTTAAGGCTTTGCCGATGGCCAGTGATTAAGAGATATGCTCTCGATTCGAAATATTGTGATTATCTGGTTGTGTTAACATTTCACACTTGAAGACACACAACCAGGAAGTAAAAAAAGACCTGAGTCTGAGTCGAATAAATAACATAGAATAAATAAGATAGGATGAAAGATGAAGACGATTTTGTGCTTGTATCTTAAACCTTACAACCCCTGCTTAATAGTGCTAAAAGAAGGGCTATTTGTATGTCCTTTTTTATGTTCTGCCTCTTTTATTATATATATCTATATCTATATATATATCTATATCTATATCTATATATATAGATATATATATATATCTATATATCTATATATATATATATATAGATATATAGTCTACATATCTATATCTATCTATCTATCTATCTATCTATCTATCTATCTATCTATCTAGATAGATAGATAGATAGATAGATAGATAGATAGATAGATAGATAGATAGATAGATAGATAGATGTCTATCAGTGGAACTAACTTTTTTTGTTTCTTGTTTTTTTTTTACAGATTCATCTTAAGGACGCGTTAGCGGAGTAGCGCGGGAGCTTGCGAGCCTGAGTGACCTTACAGTCATGGCCGACGGCAGTGACCGGGTGGTTGAGGCTGTCGCTGCTGTTGCCGCTGTCGCTGCATGACACCTCATTGTCATGGCAGCCCTGCAGGGACAGATAAAGGGAGGGGTCCTCCTCATGCTTCCTCTTCAGGATTCCACTCATCCTCTGGCTCCGCCCACCGGATGCACCTGGACAAACAGGTAAGGGTCAAATTAAAAATAATAATAGTAATAACATAATATAACCCTGTTTGGTTTCTAAAACAAGGGGGGGGGGTTAACATCGGCAGGATCAGGGCTTGAATGTGATTGGCTGCATCAGGGTTTGATTAATGTCAGCGGGAATACCTTAACTGTGTTGGGAATATGAACTGCGGTTTGAATGTTCTGCCCGCAATACTTTTGAAGCCTTTTATTGACAGTTGGCTCTATTTTGGTTAGCCTCAATTGTAATAAAATGCAAGCAGCAACAATCACATTTCATTTTAAACCAGTTTGCTGGAACAAATCCACTAAACCGACCCCACAACGCCCCCCCCCCCCCCCCAGCATAAAAACACAGTTGAGAAAGCTCAATATGGACTACATTATTATGGTCTGGTAAAACCGTGCAAAACACGAGGTGTTACATCGCGACGTCCAGCCAAGTTTCAATTTGAAGCGTGGACAAATGTTACGTGTTCCCACGAGATATCGGGGCCGCCGTAATGTTTTCGATTAACCAATGGAAAAATACTGCCTCTAAACCCCCCCCCCCCCTCCCCCCCCCCCCCCCCCCCCGCGCTCCTAGCCAAAGCCTTTTCATTAGCCGATCATTCTAGCCACAGATTCAAACACGATCGTTATTTAACACGCGCACATATACACTCGACACATGCACACACACGTACACACACACACACACACGCACACATGTACAGTGGAAAGCACTCTATCTAATGGCAGGTGATTGGACGCTGGACGGCCAACCTCTATTTTTTTTTTTGTGAAATAACGAACTGTCAGGATGGTCATTGTTGTGAATGGACCTGGTGTTGGATTACATTTGATGCAGCAAAGCACAATGCTGGGCCAGCCTCTCTCTCTCCTCTCTCTCCTCTCTCTCTGTGTGCCAAAGTCTTTGTCTAGCTCTCTCTCTCTTTGCAAAGTCTCTCCCATTTTCTCTCTGCTCTCTCTCTCTCTCTCTGCAACAGACTTTGCCTCTCTGCCAATATCTCTCTCTCTCTCTCTCTGTTTCACCCATTGTCTCTCTCTCTGCCAGTCATTCTGTTTCTAACCCTCTCTTGACAATCTCTCTCTCTCTGTCTCTCTGTCTCTGTCTCTGTCTCTGTCTCTGTCTCTCTCTCTCTCTCTCTCTCTCTCTCTCTCTCTCTCTCTCTCTCCTATGCTTAGCTATACCTCTGCCGCCCCCTGTTCCCACGTCTGCTGTGAATCCGTTAGGCGATTAGCATGCGATACCTTCAGCGTGTCAAAGCAACAACATCATATTCAATATTGTGTCTAGTCATAAACATCAACAGCCATGAGGCACAGATGTCATTATAAGTAGGCAAGGTAACTTAATAAATTAAAAAAAAGAAAACGCTTTTGTTTGTCACACATTGTCATTCGAATTCAACCAAGACAATTTCTTTTCAGTTTTTTGAGTATATTATTTAAACGATTTCTCAAATGTGTGAATGTCAATATTCTATCCAAGCCGCACGCACGCGCACACACACACACACACACACACACACACACACACACACACACACACGCACACACACAACCACACACACGCACACACACACATGCCATACACACACAACCACACATGACACACACACACACACACACACACACACAGACTCACACACACACACACACACACACACACACCACC